>KV417296.1:74266-145544 GCA_001630345.1 Calocera viscosa TUFC12733 | reverse complement strand
GGATCGCCTAAGAAACTTGAAGGGATCGCCTAAGAAACTTGAAGGGATCGGTTAGAAAGTTTGAAGGGATCGGCGAGGAAACTTGAAGGGATCGGTGAGGAAACTTGAAGGGATCGCTTAGGAAACTTGAAGGGATCGCTTAGGAAACTTGAAGGGATCCTTGATCGGTCCAGTTTCCACTAACGTTTTCCATCGGAGAAGAAGATATTCATTGTAAGAAAAGGCTGCAATACATAGAATAAATCGACAGTGTAGAAAATCAACATAATGTACTGCACGGGACACCTTAGAAGTAACCACATTTCCGGTACCAACCCTCGGTGTCTTCCGGAGTAGTACTCCAGACTATCTCGTGCAATATTGTGTATACGCCAAAATCGTCGTCCCCCTGCATCCTGCGTTGTAAAAGATAATCATTGCGCTGGATGCGGCTCTTCACAGCTGAAAAGAGCAGTTCAATAGGATTGTAGTCGGGCGAGTATGTTGGCAGGAATACCAGCCGCATTCCCCTGCGTAGTGCGTCAGCTAGAGCTTCACCACACCAGTGTCGAGGGATGAGCCTGGATTCCACCATCTCTCTGATCAGTTCGGATTTGTGTATACGGCAGTTGTCTATAACGAGAACAGAATTCTTCTCCGGGTACGGGTTCATAGTGAGTAGACAGCCTTCGACGAAGTCCATGAATGAAATGGCGTCGAAAGAACCCTCGACGATCTTCGAATATAAGACACCATCTAGGGAGAGAGCTGGTAGGATGGAATATCTAAAGAGCAATTAGCATGAACCCATTGCCGTATTGCTGTGACATGCGCACCGTGAACCGCGACAAAAGAAGGTCTTTTTGCGTATCTGTTGCCCCTTTATAGCCCAGGCCTTATCTCTGACGGCTCTGCAACGATTGCACGCGCTCTCGTCGGCAAAGACGAGCATTTCCGGGGTATACAGCCGACCCATGTGGTACTTGAACTGTGCTCTTGCTTCTTCGCTCTGCTCGATCGCAACTCGTTCGATCTAGCGGTGTAGTCAGCGAGAGTGTGGAATGGACGAGCACTATTAGGCATACCTGCTTCATGGTAAACCCCATATTGTGAAGATAGCGCGATATTGTTGGTATAGAAGCTTCTACTCCCTGCACTTGCTCTAGCTCCCTTTGAAGCTCATCCAAATAACGATCAGGTGCACGCCGAACAGCACTTGCAAGGAACTGAAGAATGCTATGGATAAGCTGCCTACAAATAAGAATGCAACTGGACTCACATTCTGATCGTTTGCTTGTAGAAGCCGGGGCCGACCAACCAGGCTGGATTGGACTGCAGCAACCGTTCTGTACTTCCGGTAGTATCCGATTATTCGTTGGACTGTTCTCTTTTTCAGTCCTGTGTAGAGGACAATGTCCTTTACATCGAGTATGGTACTCATTCGAGCGACAATGGATTTGATGTCCTCACATATTCGAACTCCAGGCATTGAAGAAGGAGCACCAGTCGCCAGCTGATGTCAGGCAGCAAAGTGCCACCAACACTAGGCCTCAGGGTTTACAAGGGGGACACGCGCGCTCACAAGTCACGTGTCAGTGCAGTCGCATGGCGTACAACGCCTCGTTAACGAGATCTGATATCGGCAATTACAATAAGCATACCTGCTCGGCTTCTCCAATAATTTATGCACGGACATAGCAATTAGGTTTCAGCAGAACTTTCAATAAGCAATGTTTGAGCAGCCCTCCAATTTAACTGTTGATCGGCCAAATCAGCCGTGTGAAGTGCCTAAATGTGATGTTCTTGGATTCAACTCAGGTGGCTTTTTAACCTGCTCACGGCGCTGGAGAACAATAAGGCGAGTAACATGCGTCTTTGAAGCTAGTCAATATGTGGAGAATTGCACGCTCCATGCGTCCCGCAAGATTCATCCCTTTTCGGCAAAAAAAACACACGGGCGGCGCGCGCCGTGAATTATGTAAGCAGCAATAATCCGGTCGCTGTCGGCGCCATCCTTACTGCATCGGTCTCCGCAATCGCAGCACTTGTCCGCCGGGCGTTCCTTTCCGCGATCATCTGCTCTGTCTCTATCGTTACCGAACCTCGGAACACAGTTGCCTTTCCTTGCTGCTGATGTGTGCTTTTCGACGTTGCTTCTGGTCGGAGTGGATGTACCGTTTTGCCTCTGCTATCATGGTGCCGGACTGCCGGCAGTGCCAGCGAGGCATGCACCCACCTGTTCATCTTAAAAGAACTTCCAAAGTTTGCATCTGGAAATGAAGCATGCCCCTTCTGACCGCGGCTCCGAATAAGTCGCGCTCGGTATCGTACGACGGATCATCGCACGGCATCTTGGTGCTTATCCGCAAACTCTCCTTACGATTTGCCTAAGCTGCGGCGATGCCTGAGCGCACACTACCTCTGTTCCAAGAAACTCTGCTGGATTGCTTGGACCATCTCTCATATCTGTTGCTCGGCCATAACCGGCTACAGTCACGCTAGCTCATTGGCTTCTTTAATGAGAAATGAAAACATTGTGGGGAACGCAATCCGCCCTGATTACCTCCTTCGTGGTTTTTACCTGTTCTCTGCGTTCTGGACCGAACACCTCGGCATCCACGTCTGCCCCTCGTATTTGGACCTCTACCTCAGCACGATGACGGCACGCCGTAGCGCTCGGCGCATCACGGCCGCCGGGGCGTGCTTCGAACAGGAACACCGTATGGGGCCGGGAGAACAGGAACGCAGAGGAAGCTGCACCATTCTTCCTTCTACCGCGCCGTGCATGTCCAGGAGTGGGACGTGATGTGAACAAGCCATGGGTCAAATTCCTCTGACGGTCCTCCCTGGTTGTATCAAATATAAAGGTCGACGTGCGCCGCGTTTCCCTGGACTGGTCAAGCGCGCCTCCCATCATTAGCGATGCTGCTCTCCGCTCTTGCCTTGTTTCTGGCGTCTTCGCCCGTCTTTGTCGACGCCTTCCCCGCTTATGCGAAGCGCTCCGCTGGCCCGCGTAAGTACAATGCCGGGAACGAGCGGATTGTAAGGCGCGCCGCCGCGCCATACTCGCCAGACTTTCCGTATACAGGAGCAACCTTGAACGGGGAGGCTGGGACGGGTGTCGGAGGCGTACAGGTGCCTGCTCCGGGCGATTATGCCCACTACTACGAGGATCCCCTTCCTGGGGCTCAGCGTGGCCCTTGGTGAGTCTTCAAGTCTTACGTACCGCCATTCGCTCACGATGTCGTAGCCCCGGCCTTAACACACTCGCAAATCATGGGTTTCTGTCCCGCGACGGCATAACAACTTACACGGAGATGATCGCTGCGTTGCAGAACGTGTACAATGTTGGATTATGCCATCATCTTGGCCCAGATTGTCATGCTTACCATGTCCCAGGTGGAGTTTCCGGTTGCGGTCGCGCTCACAATGCTTGGCTTCGTCTTTGACGGCGATCCCGTCTCAGAGATCATATCCATCGGCGGGTCTGAACCGCTCGTGACGGGCCAGGCAGGCGAGTTTACAGGCGACTATGGTGGGGTCAGTGAGCACGGCACTTTCGAGCTGTACGCACATGGTTTCCTCAGTACTGTATGGTTGTGTGCTCTGACCGGGTGTGCCAGTGACGTCTCGTTAACTCGGAACGACTACTATCTGAACGGCGATTCGCACAGCTTCAACGGCATATTGTTCGGCATGATGGTTGAGACCGCCCAGTCCACTTCTTCAGCGGAGAACCCGTAAGGGCATGCTCTTTTTCTGGGATGCAACTTGACGCGCCTCTAGACTCTTTGACTTCAACGCCTTGGCGCTGTATAGGTCGCAGCAGTACGACCGTGCACGTGTCGAGAACCCGTGGCTGTACTTCCCTCAGCTTGCGGTGAGCCATACAACCCGCATCCTAATTGAACGCACTCATGAACTCTACAGCTGCACAACTACGGTGCTGCTACATTCCTGTACAACACTTTCCCTTCGTCTGCAAAGAATTACACACCCGATCTGGAGACGATCTCCTCCTTCTTCGGCGCTGTCCAGCTCCCCAACGGCTCTTGGGGACATGTCGGCGAGCGCACTCCGCCTAACTGGCAAAATCGCGTCACTCCACTTAACCTGACCGATGTTAGTACCGGCATCAGCGACTTATACGCAGCGTATCCCAAGCCATACGGCGCGAACGTCAATGGCGTGTGGATCCCCCTGAACAGCACATCGTCCAGTGCAACGCGTAAACGCCAGTCTACGAGTGACCTTCTGTGTGGCGCGTATGACGAAATAATTGGAGTTGCAGGTACGCATCATGAGTACCCAAGGCGTTCGTGTACTGATGACCGTACAGAGGCTGCCCCTCAGCCGTTCGCCATGCTTCAGTTTGTCACGGAGAAGGCAAACCCGGTGTTCGCTGCGGTTGGCTGCCAGGTGTACAGCATGCCTTGATCGCTTCAACGGGCGCGCACAACCATTTCGATAGATTCTTGGTACTGTAGTAACGTAGGACGTTCGTGGAATCGATTTTTGTGCCTTTGCATTTCCATATGCTGGATTGCTGCAGCAGTGGTCAGAAGATTACTAGTCAGCTTGTTCTTCCCAAAAAACCTGGAGCTTGCCCAATGCCGTTGTAATGATACTTTGGTAACGGGATTCCAGAGAAGCCCCGTCGTCGCCAGGGGTTCAGGGACGCCGGTCCCGCAACGCAACGACGAAGGATGTCGTTATCTCTCCCCGTACACGACACAACTTCATCACCGGCAACTTCTGATTGTGTTGCTCTCACTCGAAATGGGGGGGATCCGCACGGCGGTGGATTTCTTTCCGAGGCCGGACCAGCTGACTCCCTTTACCTTTACCCGAGCCGGAACCACAAAGAGGAAGAGCAACGACAAGAGCGGCAGCTCAGGTACACCTTCTCGATTCATCTGATTGATTGATTGATTTTTCGATATGACTACGTGCGTCGTACGCAAGCATTGCCGCTACACAGTCATCCAGGGCACTTTGGGATGAAAAGAGTCCTTATATTTCGACATTATACACTGTCTGTTTTGTCCGGTCCTTGTCGCTGCAGCCGGTACACCATGATCGTCTTTCTGCTCGTGCCTTTCCTGGTGCTGGGTGTCACTCTGGCGCAAAGCGACGGAACGCTCGTCTCGACTGTCCAGGGACCAGTACAAGGCTCGTTGATATCGTCCAGCGTCCGACAATGGCTTGGTATTCCATACGCGTCCCCGCCTACTGGTACCTTACGTTTCCAGGCTCCTCAGCCGGCGCCATCCCGCGCTGGCACGCTCTCCACGACCGCATTTGGCAACTCTTGCCCCGCTATACTCGGTACCGAATTCTTGCTACTCGTGGGAATGTTGCAACAACAGGAGTCCGTTCCTGTGGATGAAGACTGCTTAAATCTGAATATTTGGGCTCCAGCAACATCTAGACCACAAGGCGGGGCCGTCTTGCTATGGGTCTACGGAGGTTCCTACCAATTCGGCACGGCGAGCAATTCATTCGTGCGTAGATGGCGGTGTGCTGATCCGATTCACAGAGCAATACGCCATACTACAACGGACAAACTTTCGTTGAAAACTTTGACGACATCGTGATCGTAACGATCAATTACCGGCGAGTTCCTCCCTCCTTCTCCCCTCCCAGTCTAATACCTCCCCTCCAAGTCTGAACATCTTCGGTTTCCCCAATGCTCCACAGCAGTTGATCAATATTGGCCTGCTTGACATAGATGCCGCTATCCAGTGGGTATATGCCAACATTGCGGCGTTTGGTGGAGACCCGGATCGAATAACGATATTTGGAGAGAGTGCCGGCGCGATTGCTGTGGACGCCTACGCTTTCAGCCACCCAGACGACACCATCGTAAAAGGCCAGCCCTCTTATATGTTGTAACCTTTGCAATGCTGATGGAAGCACGGCAGGCATTATTGCTGAATCTGGGACGTGAGTTTGTTGGATGTTCAATGATTTTGAGCACAGCGTGATGAATGCCTGAAATTAGCGCATTGTTTGAATCTACTTCGGTATCCACTGATTCAGCTTCATTCAGTGCCTCTAATTCTTCCTGGAACACCGTGGCCAGTGCTCTGGATTGTGGCACCGGTGAGACTTTGCCAGGCTCTCCTCAGACTGTCCTTATCTGGTCCACTAGCGGGTGATGCGGCTCAGCTGGCCTGTATCCAAGCCGTGCCTTGGCAGACACTACTGAACGAGGTTATCTCGAGCGGAGAAAGCTTTAATTCCTATGCAGATGGTACGCACCCTTGGGTGGCTCTCGTTCTGTCCGGGGCAGCATCGTTAACCCGCTCGCCAGGCCAGACACTCTTCTCGGACGTTCCCTCGCGCTCTGCTGATGGAAATTTTCTCAAAGTTCCGTTTCTCGTTGGGACTAATGCGGACGAAGGGGACATCTTCGTCGTCGCTGCTGAACAAGAGGACTTCAATTTCACCATACCGGTCGTCACGACTGTTTTGAGCGATGCCATCACCGAAGTCAGTTGCTCCACTTATCGGTTCTTATGACTAACTGACGATACATTTACTTCCTAAAGCTCTTGGCCAATTGTCCTGCCTCGCAGGAAGCTGGAGATCGCGTTTCCGCAGGCGTACCCACTTGGCGTTATATCTTCGAAGGGGTTTATCCGGATCTGACCGACGACAATCCAAACCTGCGCGCCTACCACAGTAGCGAGATCCCGTTGGTATTCGGCACGTACGAAGCCTCCACTTTTCCCTATGCCCCGACATCGTAAGCATTATATCAAATGCATGAAAGACCTACTGACCTTGAGTCGCAGGAGCGAAATTGCGCTTTCTTCCTGGATGCAAGGAGCATGGGTGGCCTTCGCACAGGATCCAGGAACTGGGCTTGCAAATTACGGTTGGCCTTCTTACGGTTCTCTTCCGATCCTGGACACGCTTGCGGAGCTGGGCAACAGTAATAACCCAGGCGGGCCGACGTACAGTGCCGCTGCGACGTTCGACGTGGGCTGCGCGGTGGTCAACGTCCTGACACCTGTTGTTTACGACGTTATTTCGTTCCTTGGGGTTCTTTAGCTCTTAATAGGAATCGAGAGTCAAGTTAAGGACTAACAAAGAACATGTTTCTTGATGAGGTACTTAGGCAATACTGCATGTCCCTGTACATGTTCGTAAACTGTCTGGTAGCGAAGCAGAATCACATGTTGCAGTGTTCGTACTCATGATTGAAAGCCGTGTCTGGGAACGTTCGATAACATGAAGCTCGCGCTGTAGTAGTTCGTAGCTCTGTGCAGTAGACTGCGTAGTCGGTCTGAAGCAGTAGGTCGGATCTCCCGATCGATATGGATATCCCCATCGGAAGCATTTGCTTCCGCGGGAAGACGAAAGACTCTGGACCGGTAGGCTCGTGTCGCGTTCAAGCCTTGTTCCCGTGCACTGCGACATGGCCGACTCTCCTACTGCGCGAGCTGCCCCACCTGCTCCACTGCCCGCCATATTGAGCTCTGTGACTAGCTCTCCTACATCTGCGGAAGGTCCTCGACCCGCCTATGGTCCCCCTTTACCGCCAGGGGCGATATCGCCGACAACCGTCATGCGCGGCCCGGATGTCCCGTTTCCGCCGTCTGCTGTGAATAAGGCTACCCTGGCAAAGGCTATTCCAATGGCTACGCCTGCGATAGAGGAAGTCGATATTGACATGTCGATCGAGACGGCTGAAGCCATAGCTGACGGGTCGGCGCGACTTGCTGTGAAGCTAGGGAAGCGCCCAGCGGAGGATGACGCAGAACAGGAGGACGACGACGGTCGACCGACCAAGCGCAAGCGCGTGTCCACTCCTGCGGCGCGTCCGCCTCAGCCGACTGACAATACCTTGCCTGGATATGGGATTAAAGAGCCTGACACATTTATGATCAAGCTGCCGGGTGGTCTTGTCAGATGGCTAAGGTTACCTCCCGAAAGACCGTTTGTGCGTACTCATCGTTCCTTTGTGGACGTGTCTCACGTGCTTCCAAGTCGACTGCGCGCACGAAACTGCAGACATTGGCGCGGATTGCGCGACCTGCTTCTGCAGATAGGCATTTCGAACGACTTCAATGGCGCGACCTCAGCAGCGACGAGAGGAGGGTGACCATGGAGCAGCGCGTCAAAAATGGATACATCATCGCCATCAATGGGTATAAGGATGATTACGGCATCTGCTCCTGGGATGAGCTGGCGAAACTAGGCGCGCCGACCGACGTCTTGACGACGGAGTGTAGGTAACTCTATTTCGCGGACGTCTCGAGCTTAGACCAGCGCAGACCCGTTCCACGCTGTTGGGAAGCTCCAAATGGACCACAGCGTCACTCTTCGCGAGCTGCACAAGCTTGGTGCCGAGGGCTCGCTGCAATGGGGATCTACGTCCATCCCGCTGAAGACGACGGGTCCGCTCCCGCCTCTGGTCGAGTAAGCGCCCAACATTCATCTACTATGACCCAGCGTCTAACGCGCCCCTGCACCAGCTTCCTGGCCGACGACTGGAACGCATGGAACCTAGGCTCCTCGCAGATGGTTCGCCCGCCAAACGCGCGTCCAGAGTCCTTCAGCGCGTTCAACTGGCACCACCTGGTGCAGCGCGAGACCTTCTCTGGTCTGAAGCAGGACGTGACGGGGCGGATAAGCGCGACGTTCCAGCGGTGCGGGCACCGGCTCTTGTTCTATTGCAGGCCGAGCAGGAGCTTCATGGCCCTCAAGCAGGAGGAGGGGGACGCGCTCTACCGTATGGAGGACTACGAGCGCATGGGCACGTGGTTCCTCCTCGTCGTCCGTCCGGGCGAGCTCATGTGCGCACCTCTCCACTCTCTCACGTTCACTGCTCAGCACATACTGAAATGATATGCCCGAATCGGCCCAGCGTCCAGCCGCCAGGCCCATGCTACGCCCTCTACACACCGGAGAACAACATCATCCGCACCTCGCAGTTCCTGATGTACAACACTCTGCGGGAGTACGAGCGCTGGCGGCGGAGCGTTGCGCGCGAGCTCGTCTGGTCGCCCGAGTTCCCCGCGATGGCAGTGCTCCGCACCGTGTACAGGCTGGCGATCATGCTCCAGCACAGTCGGTCCGGTGCGCTGCTATTTCCTGCTCCCTCCCTGCCTGCAAGCCCACTCTGACCGGATTCTCTTCTTTCTTTCCTGCAGAACTCGAAGTCCCCCGCATCCATTTCCTCAGCATGGCGCGTATGGTTCTCAAGCCCGGGGACTACCTCGCACCCGCGCGCACAGAGGAGGAGAAGAAGGTGCAATCTCTCTTCCTCAAGCTGCTTGCGAACATGCACAAGGGCGACCAGGCCGAGCGGGGGGGCGGGGGCGGAGGCGGGCGCGTGCCAGAGCCAGTGCTGAGGGAGGAGACGGCGGACTACGCGCTTGCTGCTGCTGTCGTGAGGAGGAGGCTGGTCCAGCTGGGCGTGCCGGAGGATACGCTCTAGGCTTGGGCTTGGGTGCAGGTGTTGAGGGCTGGCGGGGAAGGGGCAGGGGAGACGCAAGCAGTACATTGTATTCCATGCTACAGGCGTTCCTGGCACCTTTCAACAAACACCCTCAACCCTCATACCCCATCATAGCTCGCCCCTCCCGCCTGTAGCCATCAGCCCCTTGCCAAGCAAAACAGGAAAACAAAACAGCCCGAGCTCACCTTGCGCAACTTGACGACAATCGGCTCCTCCTCCAAGTCCTTCCTCTCCTGCGCGGGGACGTCAATCGAGTACGCCGGCAAAGCCCGCTTCACGTCCGCAGCCTGCACGGACACTTTGGCCTTGCGCATCACCCGCGTTCCGGGGCCGATCCAGGTGACGAGCACGAATTTGGACCGAACGGATTGCGTGTCGTTGCTGTATGTCACGCGGGCGTAGGCGAATTGAGCTCTGCGGGGGAGTTAGCTCGTTTGCAGTAGTTCTCTCCTCTTCCATCCCCGGGCACCCGCCCCCTGGCCTGCCCTAGCTGGACAGACCAAGGGCCAAGGAGCACGGGGCAAAGGGCAGAAGCGGGGGCAGAAAAGGGAAGAAGCCACGCACTGGGTATCATCCAGTGCCTCAGCCAGCTCCTTCAGCCCTCCCTTCCCAGTGCTAGAGAGCACGAGCTTATCGCTCTTCGCCCCCTGCGCACCCGTATCAGCGCCTCACTCCGCAGAGCAAGCAAGCGGGCGCACCTCATAAGAAAGCAGCAGCCAGTTCGTGTCGCTCTTGTCCGAACGGACGTCTTGGTATGCTGCTCGTGTGCCTTAGCATACACCCAGGGTGCAGTGCAGTGCAGGGGAGGAGGGGGAGCGCACCGTCGGCGATGGCAGGGTCCGAGACGTCTGCCATCCTTCTACCAAACAAACAAAAACAGAAACAGGTGCGCAGAAATTCGAAAGCAGCGGCCTAGGATAGGAAGTATGGGTCGTGGTTTGAGGAGATGTTCCAGCAGGTTACCGTTACGGTTACGGCTCGGAGGCCCGCTTCCGGCGGTGTTATGATCAAAGCACAGCCACCCGATCACTTTCTCATTCTTTCAGGGACCGGCACTTTTCAGCCAGCGCCTGCTTGCCTGCTTTGCTCAGGCTGTTCATCCCCGCTGTACTCTGTTGGTCTGTAGCAAGAAGATGCCCGGCCGACTCCCCCGAGTTCCCCTTCCGCGGCGTGCAGATGCGGGCGAACTCCGGCCCCATCTCCGCCTTCCGGAACGACGCCGTCCGCCCCCCACCTCTCCCTCCAGCCCCGGCAGCAGCAGCAGCAGCAGCAGCACCCCGCGAGTATGGGACTTCCGCCGCCCCCCACCTCTCAACCCCACTCCTCCCGGCACGCCCCTCCCCTCCTCCTCCAAATCCGACCCATTCCGGATGCCCCCCGCTCCCGTGCCTCCAAACCCGAAGCGGGACCCTGCGCTCCTCCCCCCCAACCGGCCGGCCACGCCCGCTGCCTGGGTGGCGCACAAAGCGCGCATGCGCGAGCTGTACCCCTCTGGCTGGAGTCCCCCGCGCAAGATCTCACGGGAGGCGATGAACGTCCTCCGTGTGTTCCACCAGGAGGACCCGGAGCAGTTTGGCGTCCAGGATCTCGCGGAAAGGTTCCAGATCTCTACGGAGGCGGTGAGGCGGATACTTAGGAGTCGGTGGCAGCCGGGGCCGAAGAGGGAGATGAGGATGCGGAGGCGGGAGGCGGCGGACGAGCGGGCTGAGGAGCTTGCGCGGGCGAGGAGGAGGGAGGAGAGGTTGCATAGGATGGTCCAGGCCCGTGCGATTACCGCGGCGGGGAGGGCGGTAAGGGCGTTGGGGGGCAGTACAATCCGGGAACTGCCGGAGGAGGAGGAGGAAGAGGAGGAGGGGGAGGGGGATGTCGTGCATGAGCGGAGGGAGAGGCGCGGGAGGGAGGGAAGAGTCACCCTCGAAGATCGCCTGCTGGCTGCGAGGCTCCGGGCAGCGCAGGAGAGCTCGAGGGAGGTCGAGGTGCAGCTTGCGTCTGAAGCTGCTCGACCCTCTCCGACCGCCGGCACCCCAGCCAACCCCGCCCCTCCAGCCCGCCAAGCAGTAAACTCAACCCACCTTCCCCTCCCGCACCCCTCCCTGCACACCCTCCCCGACCTCTCCCTCCCCCTCCCCGCCCTCCTCACAGCCTCTCCAGCAAACAGCGCCCTCCGCGCAGCGTACGAGAAGCGCGCGGAGCAGGCGTACCCGTCCCTCGGGATTGGGGGGGTGAGGAGGAGCTGGGGGGAGGTGAGGAGGGCGTTGGAGGATAGGCAGGCGTTGAGGGCTGGTTTGGCTGGGTGGGGTGGGGTGCCGGGGCCGGACCAGGGAAGAGGCCGGGGGAGAGGGGAGGGGAGGGAGAGGCGCGGAATGGATGGGCAGGCGTGGCGCGAGGTTAGGCGAGAGAGGGAGAGGCATAGGAAGGATCTGGAGGGGTTGGGAGGGCAGGTGACCCGGAGGGAAGTACCGCAGGAAGTACCTGAGGGCCACCCCCCAGAGCTGCGAGCGTCGTCAGAGCTGCATGCGCAAGAGCTGCAGCCCCCCGCACCCGCACCCGTTCTCACGGCCATACAGCGGATGAAAGCCGCGATCGAGCAGCGGCAGGCGCGCCTCCAGAAGCGGGAGGAGGGGCGGCGGGATGCTGACAAGCTGCTTAGTGGGCGGATGGGCAGTTTGCGGCAGACGCAGAGGCATCCTGTTTAGCTCGTTTAGCTCAGGTCGTCACGTTATTCATTTTGCATTTTGCATTTCGTCTATCATA
The DNA here is from genome assembly GCA_001630345.1 of Calocera viscosa TUFC12733. NCBI lineage: Eukaryota > Fungi > Basidiomycota > Dacrymycetes > Dacrymycetales > Dacrymycetaceae > Calocera > Calocera viscosa. Next base: position 133,339 of record KV417296.1, on the reverse strand, counting down.
CATTTATTACCCGTGCAGGGCGAGCATAGCGTTGTAAGCACTGTTGGAAAGAAAAAGGACAACATCAGGCCGATACTGTAGCCGCACCCTCGTACAACAACAACAACAACATTGTGACAAGAAATCTGCGACGGACGCGCGCATCTATGCACAACCAAGATGACAGAACCGATTGAGCCAAAAAGGGGAGAAATTAGAGTCGGCATATATGCTCTGCGCGGGCTAGATCTCATTGCGCAGCAGGATCCTGTAGCATCCGTCGCAGAACGCCTTGTCCTGCCGCTCGAAGAAAGTGCCGTCCGCGAAGGGTTTCTTGCACGTCTGCAGCGCATTGTCAGCGCCGCTTGTTTGGCCACAAAACGGCCGGCCTACCTCGCACACAAAGCAGCTCCAGTGCCACTTGCCCCGCTTGACCTCGACCGCAGGCTCGACCTCCCGAATGGGCTTCTTGCACCCCTTGCACTTGGGCAAGTGCAGCCGCACATGACACAGCTCGCAATACGGATGTCCCTTCCAGATAGTGAACCCGACTTCGTCCTCCTCGTCGCCCTTCGGCCCGCCTCCAGTGCGAGGCGCTCCCGTTGCTTTGGACGGATCGAGGAAGGGGTCGCCACACTCTGCACAGAAGAAGTGGAGCTCGTGGTATGTTCGTGGTCCACCAGGGAGGGACGGGTCGTCAAGAGTGATGAACTGCGAGTCGGCAATGGGCGTTTCGCAGTGGAAGCACCTTGGGGCAAAGTGCTGCGGAACATTAGCTGCAGATACATGCGTAAACAATCCGACGTACTTCGTGGTAATCAAGATGACAATACGCCTTGCCCTCATGCTCGAAGCTAGAGACGTGCTCTAAGAGTTCACCGCACTTCTCGCACCTACACACAATTTAGCGTCATTCCCTGAGTGAACATTCCACACCCACTTGAAACAAGCCGGATGCCACCTCTTCTCCATAGCACTAACGATCCGCCCCGTGATCCCGCCCCCGCATCCAGCACAGAACAAGCCCGCCCTATGCCTCGCGCTCGCGCCAGCACTCGAGCCAGAGCTCGCGAGGGAGGACGAGGACGCGTCAGGCCCCGTGAAGGAGGTGATGTTGATGCTCGGAGAGGTGGTGACTGTGATCTGCGGCGGGGCCGGAAGGTGGTCGTGCTCGTCCTCCTCCGAGATAGAGATCGTGGGCCCTTCGTCTGGGACGTGGATCCTGGGCACCCCGGGCTTGGGGTCGTCCGGCAGACTGATCATCGGCACGTCTGCTCTTGCCGGCTCTTCAGGGATATTTATCACCGGCAGGTCTTTCGGCTCCTCCGCAGGCAGCTTGACGCTCGGCACACTGGGAACGCTGACAGCTGGCATCCCCTCAGGCGCACGGTTCTCCTTATCCTCCCCGCGCCTCTCACCGCGCGGCGCAGGCGTCGGGAGCGGCCTCCTGCCCTGCCCGGGCGTGACGTTCTGCAGCGAGACATTCCCGACACTCGGCATCCTCTGATGCCCTCCAATGGTAGGGGTCGTGCCCGACCGCCTGGGGGGTGGCATTGGCGGCCTGCCGGAGAGGTTGGGCGTGCCCAGCGCGCGGAGCACGGAGGAGTCCAGCTGTAGGCCGGTGTTGGATACTGGGACTGGGGCCTGCACTTGGATTGGCGCAGGGGCGGGGGCGCTGCTGGGTGAGGGGAGAGGAGCTGGAGCGGGGTAGGAGGGGAACGACCCCGGGGGGAGGGAGAATGGCCGGCTCTGCGTGGGAGGTAAAGGTTGCTGACTTTGCTGGGCTTGCTGGAACTGCCGTTGCTGGAACTGGGGCTGAGGCTCGGGTTGAGGCGGGGACTGCGTCTGCTGCTGGAAATAATCTCCCTGCCATTGGGGTTGCGGCTGGGGCTGCTGCACCAACGGAACTTGGGGTAGGCTCTCCCCCCGCGTGGGCCTCATGCTCTCCCATTCCTGCGGGCCTCTTCCCTGCTCTCCATGCGGCTGCCCTTCCCTCTGCCATTGTCCTTGCCCTTGCGTCTGCATCTGCATTTGTCCCTGTCCCTGCCCTCCCCCCTGTTCCTGCGCCGGTCCCTGCCCCTGCCCCTGCTGCCCCTGCCCACTCCTTCCATCCACACTCCCCCCCCTCCTAGGGGTGACCGGCCGTCCATACCTCGCCTCATGCGCCCTCTGATGTCTCTCGTCCATGCGTTCCCATATCTCGCGTGTGCGCTTGACGGGACTTGTGGGACTTTGCTGGGCTGACTGCCTGGGCGTTGTGCCAGAGTAGGAGTAGGAGCTGGTAGGTGGTGGGAGAGCGGGGCCAGGACGCACGGGGGAGGTTGGGAACCCGGGACGCATGGGGGAAGTGGGGAACCCCCCGGAGCCGCTTGAGGAGCTGGCAAAGGTCTGCATGGAGCTCGTGCTGGGGAATGTGGAGATTGTGGGCCGGGATGGGGAGGTGTGCCCTCCGACAAAGTTGGAGGCAGGGCCGGAGCTGGAGCTGAAGTTAGAATTGGAGCCGGGGCTGGCGAAGGTGTTGAAGTTGGGATTGGAGGTAGAGGTTGGGGAGCCCACTGCCGGCCTTGCGGGAGAAGTGCCCCTCCGCGCGGGGTGCATCGGGGGCGGAGGGAACCCGCCGTCAGGCACGGGAGCTGGTCTTGCGCTCCCAATCCCGATCCCGTTAGGGCGCTTAGTCGGGCTAGCAGGCTCGGCCCGTGGCAGAGGCTTCTCCTGCACATACCCTCCTGCCCCGGCGGCAGCAGCAGACTCGCGCAACTTGTTCTCCCGCATGGCGGCAAGCCCGAACCGTCCATCTTTCCCTTTCACGATCAGGGGCGGGGTGGGGCGGCCGTCTGGCTCCACGCGGGGGAGGAGCCCAGCGCGCTTGGCGAGCGAGGCGGCGGAGAGGTCTTTGCTCGGCGAGGGGGGAGAGTGTTTCCCCCCCGCCGCTGTGGAGGAGAAGGAGGAGGAAGGCTGATGCCGCGATGGAGAGGGCTTCGCCTGCGAGGCGCCCGTGCGTGTTGGCGAGGCGTACGGGTCCCGCCCTAGCTGCATAGCCAGTGACGCGCGGGGGGAAGCGAGCTCCGCCTCCCTCAGCTGCGGCTGGGGGGTCGACGCTGCCGCACGGACGTCCGCCTCGGCCCAGAGGGAACGCAGCTCGTCTGTTTCTTCTGGTACGCGCGCCCACCCGGACGGCAGGCTGGGGCTGGCGGGGAGCGGGGCTGCCTGAGGCACGGGAGCGGGGGCGGAAGGGAGGCTGCGGCTCGGACTTAGGCCGCGGGCTGGGGCGTAGGTGGGGGGGTAGGACGCGGTGGGGGAGGCGATTCCCTGTGCTCTGCTTCTGCCTGGGGAGGGCGGCTGCTGCCACGCTTGTGCCTGCGGGGCGGGGGTGGGCTGCGGCAGAGGACGACGCGGGTAAGGGGCGGCGGTTTGCGCTCGTTCCGGCTGGGACTGGGGCTGGTACTGCTGCTGCTGCTGATTTGGGTGCGGGTGGAAAGCGGGCAGCTGGGCGTAGTTTGTTGAAGGGAGGATTGAGGAGAGGGAGGGCGGGGGGCCGTACCCCAGCTGTTGTTGCTGCTGGGGCTGCTGCTGCTGGTCGAAGGAAGATGAAGATGGGTGGGAAGGTGACTGCTGCGGGTTGCGCTGCGCGGGGGCGGGCTGAGAGCGAGAATGCTGATGGGGTTGGAGGGGCATCATCGTCTGCGGACGGGGAGGGGGGGCGTATTGCGCTGGAGGGGGCAGCTGGGGTTGCGGTGGAAGTGGCTGCTGGGGCTCGAGTGCGTACTGTGGGTAAGAGGGATCGCGGTACTCCTGTTGCACCTGCTGGGGCTGAGAAGCCGGATGCGGGGCAGGTTGAGGTTGTGGCGCGCCCGACTGGTATGTCGCAGTATAAGGTTGGTACGTCTGTGTCGGCTGCTGATCCTTCGGCGCGTAGTACCCTTCGTACCCCTCGTAGCCCTCATACCCATCGTACTCCGCGTATCCCTGCCCCTGCTGCTGCTGGGCATAGCACCCCCCCTGCCCTTGAGTCGGATAATATTCCTGTGCATACTGCTGGGGCGCCGGCTGCTGGGGCTGGGGCTCGTACGCCATGGCGTACTGCTGCTGGTGTGGTTGTGGCTGGTGTGGTTGAGGGGGGTGTTGAGGTTGATGGTGGTACGCCTGAGGGAGAAGCTGATAAGCCTGGTGTGATCCCTGCTGGTGCTGAGGGTGGGTGTAGTACGCCATCGCCTCTATCCGTCGGTGGCTGCAACGGCTGTCAAACAAGCGTGCCTCCGGTCCAGGGCGTGCGCGTCACACGTCACAACAACTGCCCAGTCCCAATAGTCCCCAAGTGCAATCGCCGCGATCGGTGTTTCTGTGCAGAATACAGTCCTCGCAGAGGGCCGTGGGGAATGAATCAGAGACAGCGGTACACTCTCCCCTTGCCTTACCTTGCTTCTCCTGCCTTGGCTGGACTGAATAGCCCACGCTGGATCACACGGGCGCCTCCCTCTCGCGACGTACACGAGGCACTTTTTTTGCACCCGCACAACGCGTCGGACGCGACGAGGTGGAGTCACGTGATGCGGGGGATCAAGGGTCTTCATTCAGTGCGGGGCTGCTTCTGCACTTGGACTTGGCGCAACCCAATCTCTGGAATTTGGAGATGGGAAGATGGGAACGGTAACCAGGCTGAAGCTAAATCGTCCCCCCCAGCCCTAGCGCTCCCAGCACCTCCAAAATCTCCGGCATGAGCGCATTGACCACCCCGCACCCCAGGTCAAACTCCACCGGCGGGCTGAGTGTCGCTCCGGAGGGGTGTGCGCTGTTCCCCAGCTCTGCCAGCGTGGATTGGAGGGTTTCGGAGGTGTATCTCGTCCACCCCGGACCGGAGCTGGGGGAATGGGCGAAGGATACCCAAGCGGATTGTATGTATGTCGAGAGGGCGATCTCGGTCCTGTCCCGCCGTCCCTCAGCCTACAGGGTTGGATAGCAAGAGAGAGGTTACGCACGCGGTAGCAGGATAATCAGTCGCCAGAGCATACGTCCCGAACACTAGGGCGATCTCGGCGGTATGATATGCCCGCAGGGAGGGGTTGTCGTCCGTAAGGTCGGGGAAGACGCCTTCGTACCTGTATCGCCAGGTGGGGACGCCCGCGGAGGTGCGGTCCGAGGCGGACTTGGATGCGGGGCAGTTGAATACCACCTGCGGTATCCAACCAGGACAAGGACAACGAGAAGAAATAAGAAGAAGAACGAGAAACAGGGTCAGAACGTTCCCCTGCTGCTGCAGGCAGACGGCGCACCTCAGTCAACGCGTCGCTCAACAACGTCGCCCCCACGGGGATGCTCGCCCCGCCCGCCTCGTAAGCGAGCACGAATATGTCCCCCTCGTCCGCGTTCGTCCCCACTAGATAGGGGACTTTGAGGAACTCCCCCTTGGAGGAGCGGCTGCTGACGTCAGGGAATATCGTTTGCCCTGGGTTTTGGCGTTAGCGTGTGCTCTGGAACCGCTCGCGCGCGGAGTGCAGGTAGGCATGGAAAACATTGTGTGCAGGGAGAGGAAGGAGGTACTGTACCATCAGGATACGGCGTGAAGCTCTTCCCGCTGTTCGTGACCGCCTCCAACAAGGTCTGCCATGGCACAGCCTGCATGCACCCGAGCTGGGCGTCGTTGTCTGCTGCTCGTTCCGCCCCAAGTCAGCGGGCGCCCGAGGTGGGAGGAAAGGGAATGGGGAGCGTACTGATGCCGCAGCCTACGACGGTTGCGACGGTGTTCCAGGAGGAGTTTGTGGATGCGGGGGAGGTGGTGCCGACGGAGAGGACTGAGGTTAGTTGGGCGCTGCGGGAGGGGTCAGCGGTGCTTCTGTGTGGATGTTAATGGGAGGCTTACGTTCCCGACTCGGCGATAATGCCTGGCTCGCTTATCAGCTTCAGCGCTCGATCTGAAAGTGTAAGGCTCACCCTTGACAATCGTATCGCTCGGGTGGCTAAACGCATACGCGTCGACGGCGAGCGCGCCCGCGCTCTGACCAAAGATCGTGATCCTCTCGGGGTCGCCTCCGAACGCGGGGATGTTCGTGTACACCCACTGGATCGCCGCCTCCAGGTCGAGCAGGCCGACGTTCACGAGTTGTTGGGGAGCGTTGGGGAAGCCGAAGATGTTCGAGCTGCGCGAGGGCTTAGCGAGAGGAGAAGGAAGGAGGAGGTGGAGGGATGTACCGGTAGTTGAACGAGACCAGCACGAGGTCGTCGTTATTCTCGACGAAGCCTTGGCCGTTATAGAAGGGCGTGTTGCTCTGCCCTCGTCAGCCCACATTCCATTCTGCAGATGAAGAACGCACAGTGCCGAACATGTCTCCGCCACCATACACCCAGATCAAGACGGCTCCGCCCTGTGGCCTGCTCGTCGCCGGCGCCCAGACGTTTAGGTTCAGGCAGTCCTCGGCATACGGCACGTCCTCCTGCTGCTGGAGGATGCCCTCGATCTCGAGCAATGTCGTGGGAAAGACAGCGGGACACGAGTTACCAAATGACGTTGCGGAGAGCGTGGAGGCGCGAGACGGGGCGGCCTGCGGGGCTTGGAAGCGCAGTGTGCTTGTAGGAGGGGCCGCGTACGGGATGCCGAGCCATTGGCGCACTGTGGACGTCACGAGTGTGCCTTGCACGGCACCTTGCGCGGTGGTCACCAGTGTGCCGTCATCTCTCGGGACGTGGGCGGCGATTGCGCACAGGGCGAGGAACGGCACTTGCAGCCAGAGGAGCATCGCAAATTCCAGGAGGTAGAATTATCCTAATGGTGATATCGGGGCTCAGTATTTATAGGCACGTTACAGGAGACCGCTCTACAGCCACGTGGATAGTGATCATGCCACGATCGGGCTGCATTTGCCGCCCTCCTGCACGCGCTGGCGAATTCCAGGCCGCCGAGGATAACTTCGTACAAGAGGCAGCCACGTGCCTGTGCCTTGCAAAATTGCCCATCACGGAGCTTCGAAACCATCCGATCCGACCAGGAGCATTGCACTGGTTTAATAGAGCCACCTCAGGTCAAACGAGAGAGGAGACGAGGATGCCTGAACTTGTTGGAATTCCGTGTTCGAATGGTATAGGGTGCTGTGCCTCGACTTCTGCTGGCACGCAGTTGATCCAAGACAAGTCAGGTGCTCTGTTCATTGGGAAACGAGCATGCAGCAAGTAGTATCGCCCTGCCACCGATCTGGGTGATGATTTCCAACGAAGCGATCAGAGGTTTTTCCGACAAGTTTCGATGGCAGTGGAACAGATGACCGGATGACCCTTGCGTACAAACCGAGCAGATCGCCAAGGCACAGACAGTTCAGGCAAAATGGCACTGAGAGACAAAGTTGTTGGAGTCGTTGCGATTATACCACATACAGCCTCGTGAGCTTCCAAGTGGTTCCAGAGAGTGTGAAAGGATGATGGCCATTCCACATGGTTGTACAACGCTAAGTCGGGTAAAGGCTAATTCATCAAGCTTCCGGCTATGACGTGTACACCAGACCCTGAAATCGCGTTCCTAGCAAAACGGACGCGACCCTGCACACTTTCATCTCCGCCTCCCGTGCGCTGCGATAGTCTTACTTACCTTTGTATTTTGGATCGATCTTGTTCTGTTTGGGGCCTTTAGGATGACGAGAAGCGAAGACCTGGAGGACGCAAATGTCCCATTGCTCGGCTCGCCGATGGAGGAGCGGAGTGCCATACAGGTCTTCCCCTTGCTGCAGAGGATTCGAAGGGACATTGAAGTATGTTCCATGATTGTGTTGAAAACTGCGGCCCTCTGATATGTTTTTCTCTAGGAAAACATCGGTAAAGAGAATCATCGCTTTGACTCAAACTGGCTCTGACGTGAAGTTGTCGTGTTTAGACACTGCCCTGTCGTGGAGGTGAGCACCGTCGTGTTCTGACTTGAACCCTTGATGAGTTGACCGACCAAACCATTTGCAGTCAACTGAATGCTCCGGATGTAAACTTTGCCGTTGTGCGACCGCTTGTATTCAAGTATGAGCAGCTGAACAACCCTGCCATGAGTGCGATCCCTTGCCGTCTTGCCTCTCAACATTCCTGATTGATTCCTGCAGTCTTTGCATTCCTCCTCGTCCGATGGCACTTTGTGACCATTGCCGAGTCCGATCTCGCCTACTCGGGAGTAAATACTTCACGGGCGGCACTTTGCGAGCTGCTCGCATCCAAGCTTGTCCGCGGGCTCTCGCATCGTCCAATGGAGCTGGCTCAGGTGCTCACCACGAGCTGGAGTGTGCTGCAGAGTGCACCAATGTCTGCGCTGGCGCAGATCGGTCTTGATGTGGGAGGAAAGCCGGAGGAGCTGGAAGAGCCGATGAATGCGCTGGAGGTACGTCTACCCTTCAGTCGCTTTCCTGCTGTGGGCTGACAAGAATACCTCAGATGGGCATCTTCTCCCAAGCCAAGTTCTTCATGTCCTCGCCGCTCGTTCAAGGCGTCGTAACTGAGGTCTGGTCCGGGAGAATCCTTTACTCATCGGCATCGGAACGTTCACTTGTTGCGGACAATTACAAGATGCGCCAGATCCAGATTTACGATGCGCGGGTTGCACCGTTCTTGGATCATTATCGGCTCAGAGTGCCGAGATATCGAGCAATAATGGAGTTCCTAAAGTGGGTATTCCATGAATCGACGAAATGTGTCACTAATCATAAGCAGCTATGTCGCCCTTCTTGGTCTTCTTTGTCTGTGTCTTGCCAGTGAGTGCATCTCCTTGATGCACAAACTTGAACCCAACATGCAAAGACCGGGACCTCGAACGGGTAAATGGATATGAAGCGGCTTTCGCTATATTCGCCTTCGGAATGGTGCTGGATGAGTACGCAGCGTCACAAGAGCACGGATGGAAAATCTACGCTGCGAACGTGAGCAGGCTCACATGTTGTCCTGATCTGAACTTATGAGGTTCAGATGTGGAATACGTTTGATCTGACCTGGGTGCTCATGTTCCTGATATATGTGGTATTCCGACTTAGGAGCTTGTGGACACAAGATTCTTATGCAGCGGACACCGCTTTCGATGTGTTGGCCTGTAGCTGTGTTGTGCTCTTCCCTCGGTATGAAGCGGTGCTCCGACTGAAGTGTAACTGACACAGCGTGCAGCGTCGCGTTCTTCCTCGTGGCAAACAGCGTGATTATCCTGTATGTGTGAGCTGATCTGCATCCTACACTCTCACTCATCTTTCAATACAGCGCCCTTCGGAGCATGATCAAAGAGTACCTGTTCTTCATCTCCATCTGCATGATTTGCTTCTCTGGACTGCTCTTCACACTGTGGCGGCTTGGTTCCCAAAAGTGGAGGGTGGGGCAGATCGCTTGGCTCATGGTACAAGTCTGGTTCGGCAACACTTTCTTGAGCTTCTCACAGGCGGAGAGCTTCCATCCGATCTTCGGACCTGCTCTTATGGTGGGAGCATTTTGACCAGATCTTGGTATTGGCTGATCTAATCTCAGGTTATTTTTGCGGCTACAGTTGGCCTAATCTCCACCAGTGCGTTAGAATAGCGCTGCGTCTGCTCACCATGTTTTGACTTGATTGCAGTCCTCATTTCTATATTATCCAACACATTTGCACGACTTAACGAAGTGCGTTGACGTCCAGAGCTAACATTCCGCTATCTGACTTTGTTTCCAGTATGCCACCGAAGAATTCCTATTTCAATACAGTATTTCCACTCTGGAAGGGTATGATAGCTGCTCTCACACAAGCACGACATTCTGACAAAACCACGCAGGGTCAAGTCGGACGCGCTCTTTTCTTATCAGCCGCCGTTCAACATTCTTGCATACTTCGTTCTTTGGCCACTGTCACGTTTCTTGAGCCCACGGGCTTTGCACACAATCAATGTGTTCCTCATTCGCTCCACTGTATGTTCACAGTTTCTTGAACCAAGCTCTGCACTACTAATTGAAGGACCAGGCGCTGCCGATTCTCATTGTTATCGGTACCTATGAGCGTTATTTTGCGCCTCGCTCCACATTCTTGGATGCTCGAAGGAGTAGCGGGTGGGCGAATTTGTTCCTGCCGAGACATTTCAAGAAGATTGCCTTCGTCGAGTGGGCCCGCTTCCTCTATCTGCATTGCCTTATTGATTCATTCCAGAGCGTTCATTGGATCCAACAACAATGACCTCCTGACAGCTGTTTTCCAAGTCGTGGCTCCTCCCGGAGAAATCACCTCTCTCGACGAGGAAGAAGAAGACCACTTCGAGGAGATTCCCACTATCCATGCGCCTCTTCCCGATCCTGAGACACCAAAGTCAACCACCTTCCCGCCCCAACCCCCAGCGCCGTTCCCATCTCTGCTGCGGAGTCCCTCCAGCCGCTCCCCTTCTCCCGGCCCGAGAGAGCTCAACCGCCGACGTGTCGTCTCCCAGGCAGGCACCGTAAACTCGCCACTCGCCAAGTTCTTCACCCGAGGTGCTTCTGTCGCAAGCGGCAGCCGGAGGGGCGAGGTGGACGCAGAGGAGCTGATCGAGGCGAGCCGCAGGGTAGAGAGGGCTGTGGAAACGCTCAAGGCACTGCCAGTGGCAAAGCTTACGGACGAGGTCAAAGAGCTTCAGGAGCGGCAGGCGAGAATCGAAAGTCTCCTGTTAAGCCTGACGAGAGGAATGCGGGGGGAGGGTATGGCTCCGAAGGGTTCAATGTGACGTAGGTAGCGTGGAATGGGCTGGAGACATATCGATGCAATGTATAATAACACACACCATCTTGCATAACGCACGATCCATGCATATTATTCAGCTCGTGCATAACTCAAAAGAGGCTGCCCAGGGCGCCAATCAAATCCAGAACATACGGCGTCACCGCCGTCACCGCCCCACAAGCCACGTCGAACGTCAGGGGTGCAGAATATGTTGCTCCTCCTGGATTATTGCTGTTGCCAAGCTCTGCGAGCGTTGATAGGATGGAAATATCCGAGTACGCCGGCCAGCCATATGACGTCAATCCGCTAGTAGGATTCTGCGCGAAGGCAACCCAAGCGGACTGCATCCATGCCGAGAGGGCGATCTCGTTCCTATATGAATCAAGTCAACCAGAAACACATCAGTCATGGAGAGATAATGGCTTACGCAGTCGGCGCGTAGGGGAAGGGAGATAGGTTGTATGTCCCAAACACCATCGGAATCTCGACGGTATGATAGGCACGCAAGTTGGGGTTATCGTTCGTGGAATCCGGATAGACGCCCTCAAAGCGGTAGCGCCATGTCGGAACGCCTGCAGACACGCGATCGCCTGCGGCCTTGGATGCGGGACAGAGGAACACCACCTACATGCGACGAGGGATGGAAATAGGGCAAAATACTTGTAAGTATGACCCGTGGCTGAGAGAAGGGAATTCCGCACCTCAGTCACAGCGTCGCTCAGTGCGGTAGTCGCGATGGGTATAGTTGTATTAAACTCCCCCTCCTCGAACTCGACCACAAAGATGTCGCCTTCGTTCGCGTTGGTACCCACCAGGAATGGCACCTTGAGAAACTCGCCGTTAGACGAGCGAGTTGAGACGTCCGAGAAGATTGTCTGTCCTGGATCGAGCCATCAGAGGCACGGCGGGATAAGACAAGACAGCTGTATATAAGTACCGTCGTTATAAGGCGTAAAGCTCTGGTCGCTCGAGACAACCTCGTTCAATAGTGCCTCCCAAGGCACAGCTTGCATGCAAGTCAGTTGCGTAGCGTCGTTCGCTGTTCATTTGGTCAGCAACATGTTCCTGGACAAAGATGATACTTACTGGTCCCGCAACCTAGAGCATTTGCAACCGTGTTCCAGGCCGAATCAGAGTCGCTGGGGGAGGTTGCGCCAATATCCAGGATTGAGGTGAGCTCCGCACTGATTTCACTCACTCAGACCTGTCACAATGTCGTACTTCATTATATACGCACGTTCCCGATTCCGCGATGATTCCTATGCCAACGTATCAGCGGTTATTTCGTAATCTTGCCACCTCAACTGCTCACCCTTGACGATTGTATCAGTCGGATGGCTGTATGCGTACGCATCGACCGCTAGGGCGCCCGCACTCTCCCCAAATATCGTGATCCGGTCTGGATCACCGCCGAACGCGGCGATGTTGGCGTATACCCACTGGATCACTGCGTCGAGGTCGAGCAGGCCGACGTTGACGAGCTGCTGAGGGGCGTTCGGGAAGCCGAAAATGTTCATCCTATTGAAGGCATTAGCGTACAGACACGTGAAAACCAAAAAGAAGCTGCTTTACCGGTAATTAAAAGACACAATCACGAGATCGTCGTGGTCTTCAACGAAGGTCTGACCATTGTAGTACGGAGTGTTGCTCTGCTCTATGTCAGCTCACATATTTCTTCACCGCCAAGGCACGTACTGTGCCGAATATGTCTCCGCCACCATAAACCCATAGCAAGACTGCCCCGCCCTGTGGCCTGCTCGTTGCTGGTGCCCAGATGTTCAAGTTCAGGCAGTCTTCATCGTAGGGGACGCTCTGCTGCTGCTCCAGGAGCCCAATGAGCGTCAAGAATCCGATGCTCAGATCCGCCGGGCAGGAGTTGCCGTATGCGGTCGCCTGTAGCGTAGCCATGCGAGAAGGAGCAGCCTGCGGGGCTTGGAAGCGGAGGGTGCCTGTGGGAGGGGCGGCGTATGGAATACCCAGCCATTGGCGGACGGTGGAGGTGACGAGGCTGCCTTGCACATCGCCCTGTGCGGTCGTCACCAGGGTGCCGTCGTCCCGCGGGACGGGGGAGGCTGATGCACCGAGAAACAGGAGGGACAGGGGCAGCCAGAGGAGCATGGTGTTGAGATCCCGAGACAAGGGCACGAGCCAGCAGAGGAGTTCGAGCAAGAGCATTTATACCTGTTCTGAAAAGGAGCGCTCGCAATCAAATCCGTCTGCAGCGGCCATTCCATGCTCTCGCGGCGGCCTGGCTCGCGCCAGGCGCGAACAAGCCCCAGCCATCGTACGAGAAGCAATCAGGGGTGCCTGCCAATCAGCCGTGTGCGCCTTGCAACCATTGTGGGCCGTGGAAGAGGCGCAGAAGAGAAGAGCAAGGTACACCGGTTATGAACAAGCCATCCGTGATGAGCTGGAAAACAGCTGAACAACGAGGAGTCACCCCCTGAAATGAGAATCATCCAGCATGCGAGTGGTGCACACGGAAAGGAGGTTCTGCGGCACCGCGGTTGAGCCGGGCGCGTCAGGTGCGTGCTCCTTGAGAAAGGAACACGTGTACTAGTACTGTGTAACAAGATCTTAGGAGCGGCCCTATTCCTAGAACATTTCCAGAACAACTTGGAATTCAACTGGAGACAGTGGACGACGAGCGAAACAATGTTGGAGATGGACGTCGGATTGCAAGAGGTGAGATAATGGCTCACGTGGCCTTGGTGATGATGTCCTTTGCGGGCGCCGAACAAGACCCTTGATATCGATCCCCATCGACTCTGTGCCTAGACCCAGCACGGCGCGATGCACTTCGAAGCCATCCATCTGTTCAAACTGTGTTTCATGATGATGGATCGGGATTGAGCACTTCTACAGCTTATCAGGAGGAGGATGACTAGGATATCACGCGGATATGATGCACTCTAGGCTCGAGCGAGGTTTCTTCTGGCTTGGCAAAATACAAGTCTAACCCCCAGATTTATGAATGACAACCCGTAATCGTCCTCCATGCCATTGTCATGTCTCACTTCGCGGCCTTTGTCGGCCGTCAATATTGAGGGATGCCCACGTTTGTCACGCGGCTACCCCGTTCATGTGGTGTAAACAATGGAGAGACAGACCCTGGTTCTCACGGGCGCGCAGCCGTTTGGTTTGTTGACTGCAATGGGGCAAAAGGCGGACATTGTCTGCCCAGGCATGCTTGATACTAGTGAGCCGATACAGAGCTACAGTAGGCAAAAGTAGTAGCTCGCGAGCCAGACCGTCAGTGAATCTTACCGCCCTACGCGGCTACTCTCGAGCCAATAGAATTGTTTGGCAGGGCGTCGGACGCCGAGTTATTTCCTCCGATGGCCCCTCTTCGGAGGCGGAATTCCTACAATGGCCCTCTAGGGGTCTTTTTCCTCCGATGGCCCCTTCCGCGCGGAGCCGAGCTGTAGGACTCGCTCGGAGGAGTGAACTTGGATGCTGCAAGCACAAATTAAATAATGGTTTTGGCGGTCTTCAGCGGTTATATGTTTGACATGATGGCCGCAAAGCTTGTGCTTAGCGTTTGAAGGGTGTTTTTCTGAAATAGAAGCACAAACAGACTCGTTTTGTAGGCTCTGAAGTGCTGTTGTGTTCCTATGTATGGCTTCACCACCCTAATCTCTAAAGTAAGCCCATATAACGTAGATCACCCGTTCGCGGGACACACCAGTTCGCGGGACACTTTCACCGCCACCACCATCTGCAGATTTGCATGCACGATAGCGCTGTTACAACAATGCCTGTAGCATCCAATGAGGCACGGGTGGTCCTAGCCATCCAGGCACTTCAGTCCGACCCAAACCTGACGCTCCGAGAGGCAGCCAAGATCTACCAGGTCGCCAAAACAACGCTGCATTGCAGAATAAGCGGCAGACCTGCAAAGGCTGACCGTCGGAGCAGTCTCGCCAACCTGACAGCAGCTGAGGAGGAGGCAATTGTCGAGTATATCCTGCAGCTGGATGGAAGAGGATTTTCGCCTAGGAGGGTGGATGTTCAAGATATGGCTGATCTCCTGCTGGCAAAGCGGATCGAGAAGAAGGTTGGCATCAACTGGACCGACCGGTTCATTGCACGTCGACCAGAGCTTCAAACACGGTTATCTCGCCCTTACGACCACCAGAGGGCTAGACAAGAAAATCCAGAGATGCTGTATGGATGGTTTCGATTGGTTGCCAATATGCGAGGGAAGTACGGCATCCAGGATGGCGATTTGTACAACTTCGATGAATCTGGCTTTGCAATGGGCATGATTCAAGCGGCAACCATTGTCACACGGTCCGACCGGACTGCCAGACCAAAGGCTATCCAGCCTGGTAACCGAGAATGGGCAACGGCTATCTGCTGCATTGCAGCAGATGGTCATGTTGTTCCACCTTTCCTTTGCGTTGTTGGCCGCTTCCATCTTGCACCCTGGTACACAAGCGGTGCCATAGCTCCAAATTGGGTTGTCAAAACAACTCAAAATGGCTGGACCGACAATGAGACAGGTCTTGAATGGCTCAAGCACTTCGATCAGCATACCAGAGCACGTCGGACCGGTCGATGGCGCATGCTTGTCCTTGATGGGCATGGGAGCCATGTCAATGCCAAGTTCGATGAATACTGCAAGAGTAACGACATCATTCCCCTCTGCCTGCCTGCACATTCCTCGCATCTCACCCAGCCACTGGATGTCAGCCTTTTCGGTCCATTGAAGAAGGCATACACCTCGCAGATCTCCTTCCTGATCCGAGCCAACATCACCCATATCACGAAGGATCACTTCTTCCCAGCATTCCGACCTGCCTTTGAAGCAGCATTCACCGTGCAAAACATCAAGAGTGGCTTCCGTGGGACTGGCTTAGTGCCCTTCAACCCGGAAGCTGTCATTTCAAAGCTGGATGTGCGCTTACGGACACCAACTCCTCCGGCAGATGAGGACAGGGTGCCGGAACCCTGGATCTCCCAGACACCCAAGACCGCCCATGAAGCAATCTCACAATCAACTCTCATCAAGGAGCGGGTGTCTCGGCACCAAGGAAGCTCACCAACATCGATTTTGAGCTCAATTGATCACCTAGCCAAGGCTGCTGTGACCGTGAACCACCGGCTCACTCTTTTGGAGAGCGAGGTCAAGGCCCTTCGACAGGCAAATGAGGTGCTCTCCAAGCGACGCAGGACCAAAAGGACTCGACTCCAGGACTCAGGACCGCTTACAGGAGAGACCGCCAGCCAGCTTTTGGTGGAAAAGGGTGTGATTGAGGAGGAGGGACGTGAGGAAGATGTAGGGGAGGGACCGTCAAAGCGGCACAAGACAGGCCCGCGGCTCTGTGGGATCTGCCGCAAAGCAGGTCATAACGCCAGAACCTGTCCGGAGGCAGTAGACATAGGCAGCTCATCTGACGTGCCCTCAATCTGATGCAATGCAGCGAAGTGGTTGAGCTATGGCATTTGTGCGGTAGGGCCTTTGGAATTGTGTCCCGCGAACTGGTGTGTCCCGCGAACGGGTGATCTACGTTATGTTGTTTAGGCCTCGGTTTAATGCTATCATAATTTTCCGGAATAGAAATCACTTTATGACGCCTCTTAAAATCACCACAGTTCACTACTCCGAGCCTGTCCCACCGCTCGGCTCCGCGCGGAAGAGGCCATCGGAGGAAAAAGACCCCTAGAGGGCCATTGTAGGAATTCCGCCTCCGAAGAGGGGCCATCGGAGGAAATAACTCTCGGACGCCACACCTCAACGGGGGTTGATGACGGCGTTGCCGCTGTCACCGCTAGACATTGCCGGGACGATGTTCCAGGGCAAACGGCACCAGGCACAGGACCCGGGCCTCCGGCCGGGTTGCCGGGCGGATGTCTAGTTACCGACGCGTGTGTTCGGGCTAGTCTTCGTCGAGTAAACAGAACACTGCCCGAGTGAATGGCGAAGTCTGAGATGGGCGATCCGATGCGCGGTCGTCAGGCGGGGAGATGAGGTCATGGTGGACGGAAGAGGCGACGAATGAGACAATGAGCATTCCAGTGATTGCCATCGCGGGATATCCTGGGCCAAAAAAAATCGCCTCGAGAGTGTCAAGCGCAGAGTTGCGGCGCACTATTGTAGGCCGTCATTAATGATTTTTTCATTCAACGCTAGAGCACAGCTGGTGCCGTAAACGTGTTTAGTTGTGCCATGTGAGTGGGGAAAGCATGAGCAACAGCTAGTCTATGGTGATGCGCGCATTTCTGCTTCCCGAGCCCTGTCGATTCACTTTCTGCCTTCTCGCGCTTCCTTGTACTCCCTCCCCTCCCACCCTGTCCTTTCCGTCCCCTCCCACCCCTTCGCCGTCCTCTCTCTTGTCGTCGTCGCCGTCATCCCTGCCCTCCTCCGCAGCCCCCACGCCAAGGTCGATATAGCCCAGCCGGTGCCGTAATCACTGACCCCGTAACATTCCGGCGACCCTAGGTTCGAGCTTGCCCTGATCGACCTCGGACCGCTGATTGCACCTTGCGTTTTCTGCTCGGCAAGCGTGCTGCATCGTATCATATCGGCGCATCCTGCCGGGTATCTCTAGGCTCGTCATATAATCGAACCGACTACCCTGTGCGCAGCGCCTGGGTGGTCGTGAAAGCAAGCAGAGTGCGGACGATCGATCAACGCGGCTCCCCGCGCGTTGTCAAAATCAACAGTGCGTCGCTCGTGCGTGATCACTCACTCCTCGACGCTGATGCTTCTGTTGGCGCTGCTGTAGACCCTGCAGAGCTGTTGGCCGGAACATCTAGGACTGGAACTGGAACCTTGATAATTGGTTTGCTGCGACGCCGGACAACTGAAACGACCTGCTAGGACGCGCATACATGTATTGATCGACATCGACCGTCCTACCCCTTCGCACTCCCTCGACATCCTACCGACCCCATCCCCCCTTCTTTTCACGCGATGTCCTACGCGCCGCTGGATGCGCCTTCCCACCACCCGTCCTATGGCACGACCTCATCAGCATCGACGCTCACCCGTCTCGCCCACCTCCTCGCGAAGGACACGCGCCGCACGTCCGCCGACGCCTCCCTCTCCGCGAGCACGCGCTCACAAGGTCACTCCCGTTCGCAGTCGGACGAATCGGACTGGTATGCAGCGAGGTACAACGCGCCGCTCGCTGCAGCAGGGGCCGGGCGACAGGGACGAGGCATGAGCGGGTTGGGACAAGGGTTAATAGCACGAGGAGGAGACAGTGGAGGGAGCAGCAGTGATGACCGGGAGTCGACTGTTCGCGGGCGACCGGGGGTGATGCGCCCTCGGGGCGGCTCAGCGAGCGCGGGCCACCCATACGCGACGACCTTGGGCATGAGTAGCCAGGCGTATGGCACCTACCCACGCGGGGCACTGCAACGTCCAACGCCAGGCACGCCCCTGCGCGCTCCCCAGCTGCGCGTGCAGCCGCCAACGCCCAGCCAGGCACAGGTCGACCGCGCCCTGCACGAGCAGCAGACACCAAAGCGCCGCGGCCCCTCGTTCTACGCACTCGACTCTGGTCCGGGGATCGGCGAGTCACCCCAGCCGAGCCCGCTCAAACCCAACAAGTCCGCGGCCGCTATCGCGCGCTTCCGTGCCGCCGCGGCAAAGCACGACCATGCACGATACGGCGTGGAGAGTGAGGAGCCAGTCGTCCCCTTCTACAGCACCAAGATCTCGCCCTCGCCGCGTTCTACGGCTGCTGTGCTCCCGGCCACCACCCTCAGTGTCATAACGAGTACCGCTGCGCTCGAGGCGGCCGGCTTACCACCCACACCACCGCTGCAGAGCAACTTCGGCACCGCAACCGTGTATCCGCCTGTGCGGGTGAGCGGCGTACCCCCGCTGTCGCCTCCGCAAGAGCCCGTACGCCTGTCTGGGCAGCACCCGTTCGCGGGCCCAGGGGTTGGGAGGAGCTTTGCCAAGGAGCAGGAGCTCAGCCCGCGAAGGGTGCGCTCGCATGGCAGCATGCTCAGCGCATTTGAGAAGCCTAATACACCACCAAAGTCACCAAACCGCGCCGGTTTTCCCCCTCAGACGCAGCAGTACACCGCCCCGAGCTTCCCGTCCCATCCCTTCGCACCTGCGTATACATCTCCTACTTCGCAACGCGCCCCAAACACGTCTGCGACCACCGCCCTGGCCGCAACCTCTCTCTCAGTCCCTCCTCTGCGCGTGCCACAGCCCCAGCCTCCACAGCAATTGCAGAATTCCGGTCACCCGTTCGCCGATCCCACTTTCCGCAGACAGCGAATGGACTCCGGTCCCGACGCCGCTGACAACCCGTACGCACAATGGACAGGGCGGAACCGCAGCCAGACGAACCTTGACCTCTCGCGCCCTCCTCCCGTTCCCACACACTGGCAGCAGCATATGCTACGCCCGTCTGCGAGCGCATTTGACCTCCGCAGTCCGACATCACCACCGAATGGTGCTGGGGTGGGTCTCGGTATTGGTCATCCTACAGGACCAAACGGTGCGGGCGGGTGGCACCTTTTCCCGCGCCTCACGTCGTCGAAATCGCACGGTCGGCTCAAGCCATCCACATCGACGTTCGCGACGAGCGGTGCGGCAGGCGAGACGCAACAGAGTGCGCGCACGGACTCGAGCCACCAGAGCTTGCAGGTCCGCACAGCGTGCGACGCCCTTGTATTCCCGAGACCAAGGCTCAGGCCGCATGAGATCTCCCCGCCGGATAGCCCGAACGGGGAGAGCCCGTTATTCACTCGTGAGTCGTCTTTCCGAGTGCGTGGATGTGATATCAGGTGACTGATATGCAACAGCTGGAGAATGGGCTCGGATGCAGCGCCAGAGGAACAACTTAGCGGAGACCGACCCGGTGCCACCACAGCCGCGGTCGGCCTATCTGCAGCGTGTACTTGCCGAGGGTCAGCAACGCGAGCGCGAGCGGGCTGAGTGGGCCGCGGCAGCCGAGCGTGGGCAGATCTTCAACCGCCGGCGTGCAAAGTCGATGCCGCGCTCACGCGAGAGGCCGCGGACGAATGTGCCCCAATCGCAGTCGCATTCCGACCTAGCCCGCCCTTCGGTGAACAGTTCCAGGGGTACGATCAGCGATTCGGAGGACTCGCACGGACACTGGTGGAATAAGAAGAAGGTCAGCAACGACAGCCATATTGGGAGGAACCCTAGCACGAGAAGCAGGGTGTTAAGAAAGGCGAGCAGTGCTTCTGTGTCTGGACGTGGCGAGAGGCCAAGAACAGAGAGCATGCCCGCATCCGTCGACCCGCACGCACGCACGTCCGCCGTCGCAGCCCCCAATGGCACGACCGTCATGCGGGCCGACAGTCTGCTGAGACAACGGAATGCCGCTGGGATGCTGAACGGTCAATCTAATGGGCAAGGGCCATCTCATCGCATGGAACCCCGCAACCCACGGATAGCTCGGACCTCTGATGACCTTCCACTGGTCGACATTCGCCCGGGCGCAGTGCAGGCACCCGAACAGGAGAAGCCACCGCCAATGCCTCAAACACGTCCGAAGGCCACCGCCCCTCCTCGGAAGGAGCAGTCCATGCTCACAACACATACCGCCCTGCACGGCTCCCTGCCACCATCGCCAACACCGCGGGTGGGTGTGGCAGTCTCTACGCCCCTCATACACCCACATATTCCGCACCCATACGCCGCTGCATTTGGTTTCCCTTCGGCTTCGGCCTTGCCGAGCGCGTCCAACACAACCCGACGCAATGGTAGAGATAGGGATACATTCCGAGCACCATCGCCGAACGCACTGACCGCTGGGCCGCACCTTGTGGAGCCTGAGCGGATGCACCACCTGGGCGAGGAAGCGGTACTGGGCGACGTTGCTCGGCGACATCGGATGCCACCAAGGCCCTCGCAACTCTCATCTACGCAATCATCTCCTCAAGCCCAGCCAGGCACGACAAAACAACGCTCACCTCGTGTACCCGTACCGTCTTACTACAGTCCCGCGTTGCCACCTATGCTGCAGGAGATGTTGGAGTCATCGGATGATGGACGGGAATTCCTCGCGAGCATTGATGGCGAGCACGACGACGATGAAGACGAAGATGAACAGAGCCGAGCTTCAACCCCGCGGCCAGACGACAAGCGCCGTGGATATCACTGGGACCAGAATACCGAGAGGGCGCTACTGATCGCGGCCGGGCTCAATCCCAGCCCTAGTCCAGACACAAGCGAACAGTTCTTTTCTCACGCAAGTCCCGCACAGAGCAAGGAGCTCCTTGCTCCACCTTTGGACGAGAGGATCCTCGGTGCCACTGGGTCGCGGACCACGCCAGAAGACGAGAGTGGATTTGTGACTGCTAGCGAGGGGCCGTTCGGCGAATCCAAAGAAGAGCTCGGAGAACTGGATGAAATGCCGGACATGCAGGATATGCCAGAGATCCCCTCGTTACCCGAGTCGGACGTGCATCTTCCGGGATCATTCTATGCTCAACCGGCTGCTCGAAGTGTAAACACCTTGGCGTCCTCGATGCTGCTGCCGCCTGGCGTCTCGCCGAGATTGCCGTATTCTCCTACTTCGCCTCCCTTGGCCGCATCCCCGAAATCTCTTCGGCATCCTTCAACGCCCGGCGAGTCAGACTCGCCGGGGGATGAAGCACGGCGGCCCTTCCCCATGTCTCGAGGCTCATCGGGAGAAGCAGGCTCCCGACTCTCGCCAAGATCGCCCAGATCCACTCGACGGACATTCAGCTACGGCTCGCGCTCTTCCAGTGTTCTCCTTGATCCTCCTGCGCCGCTGGGAGGTCTGGATCAGATAGAAGCGCAGATGTACAAGGACCTCTACTGGACGCCTGCTGAGGATGTTGATCCGCAGGCGGTCGATGAGCAGCTGGAGGCCGAGCTTAGTGAGGCGCGTGCAGCCCGGGAGCAGGACAGGTGGGAACGAGAGCGGGAAAGAGAGGAGCGTGAGCAGCATATTGAAGCACCCCTTCCGCCCAACATTGAAGTGGAGGAGAGCGAGTCGGAGATGGAGACAGAGGAGCATATGCATCCTCTTCCTCCATTCGCTACGCCACCTCGCAATGCAGAATCAGAGTCGGAACAGTACCTCACCCCCGAAGGGACTGGTAGCCGGTCGCGGAGACCATCTTCTGAGCGAGCAGAAACGCCGATGTCCGCTTACAACGAGAGCTTCGGACATGGTAAGCATTATTCGCATTTACTTGATTTTATCCATCTCTGAATTCTTTCACAGGCAATGACGACATCCGAGTTAGGCACGTTGGGGCGATGCATGTTCCGGAGCCCACCTTCACCCAGGTTCGGCATCTCTCTGTGCCGCTATCACTTATGGAAAGTGAAGGCACGGAGATTGCGTCCACTTTCGCTCCCTCTAGTCCAATGGCTCAGCGTATTATCTCCCTCACGACTGCGACTGAGGGTCACCTCTCGACCCCTTCAAGCACTTTCGCGTCCGAGTTTGGTGCTCGTCATTCTCATCTTACTGCGGTAAGTATGGGCACGTCGAACACTTCCGGCAACGAGCGCATGTCCGGCTTGCTTTCCGACTTTCCTCAGCCGCCTGAAGACCACGCGACTACCGGAAGTTTCACTCCCTCCAGCTATATGCAGTCTTCATACTACACACCTGCAGAATCTCTGGAGGAGTTTCCTCTTGAGCTGCGAGTGGGAGAGTCTCCCACCGTACATTTGGCCACGTTGCGCACCAGCGAAGTTGGTGACTCACCGCAGACGGCGGAGGCGCGGCTTCGTTGAGCGGTGTTCCTTCTTCCTCACGTTAGTTTCTTTGCACTTTCTCAAGGGCTCTTGTTCCATTTGGCTCTTCCATCTTGTCTGGTGTCATAGCTTTCTAGATCGTTTTCGGATTCGTTTGTCCATCCATACCTATTATTATACAGCAGAGCAAGGACAGGTTCACGAACTGGCCATCCTTATTGTAAATGTACGTCGTACACGAATATATCTGTAATTTCCGTTCCCTGGACAACATATCCGCTAGCTTGACGTGCTCCATATTCTCAGCACAACGACATTACAAGCATATTTATTCCATTTCTACTCGCTACATCCGGATTTACATTTCATAAGGTATCCCACCACCGGGAATCATCAAACAACAAAAACAGAAGTCCATGACCCTCTTCGCAGGCCATCCGGAGAAGAAACTAACTCGAGAGCCGCGCTGCGTTCCAACCAGGATACATCCATCGAAGCCCTCCGGTGCCACTTTAGTTCTACACCACCCGTCCTTCCAAGTGTCCCCCCGTGCGCCCCGTGCGCCAGCGCCAGTGCGTTCAAACCCGCCCCTGTTCGCTCCTCCCCAGGAGCGTCTCATAACTCGGCGGCACATCCACCGTCACCGTCCCACCCTGTCCGTCTTCCGCGATCCCCGGCTCCTGAGGGACAGCACCAGCATCCGCATGCTGCACCCAATTAACAGATCTCCTCTGCTCGCCCTGGCGTTTCTTAGGGTCGTGCGCCGCTGCGGCCGCTGCGAGCGCTGCGTCCCCCGCAGTAATACTGGTGTCTCGCTGATGGGGAGCGGCTGCGCCTGTTGGGAGGGGTAGCTGCCGGGGGGCGGTGGGAGAGCCGGGGTCGCTCGGGTCTGTACCTGTGCGCCGGCCGGAGGACACGGGCCCCTCTGTGGCGTTCGCGCTGGACGGTGTGACGCGTGAGGACTGCGCTTGCGGCAGGATCGTGGGCGGGACGAAGGGCTCTTGCTGGTACCATCTTCCGTGCTGTCCTGCGGCACCGCTGGCGGAGGAGGGAGGAGCATCAAGCAAGTCTGTATCCCCCTTTTCCCTCTCCGCCTTCGCCGCGCGTCTCCTCCTGCGCAAGAGGCAGATGAGCAGCCCGAGGAGGAGGAGCAGGAAGGCAACGCCGCCAACGACGCCGCCCGCGATCGCACCTGCGTGCGAGGTTGACGAGGTGCTGCTCCCGCTGGAGGAACCTTGCTGCCCTGAGCCGCCTGCGCCCGTCGCGATAGGCGAGCCGGTTACGGTGCCCCCGCCCGAGCCGGGGGGGAGGGTGCTGCCGCTTCCACCTGAGCCGGAGGTGCCTGCTGCCGAGGAAGACGTGGAGGAAGACGAAGAGGAGGATGTTGATGAGGAGGGGGGAGAGGAAGACGTTGATGATGAGGAGGCGGACGAAGAGGCGGACGAAGATGACGCACCGCCAGTGCTGACCGCGCCCGCCGCCGGCGCCTGTGTCGAGCTAGGGTAGGAGCCCGTTAGGCAGCCGCTCCCTCCCCCGCCGACGGTCATCAGGTCCGAGCTTCCCCCCTTCCCTCTCCCGGTGGCGTCGCCAACGATGAACGCGATCGCTGTCCCCGCACTGACGTCCGCTGTCCAGTCCTGACTTCCCCCGCCGGAGGTGACGGGGATGGTGAAGCTCTCCCCGCCTGGAATGACGGCGGAGATTACGACCTGACCCTGGGTGCCAGAGCCCCAGGAGAAGGAGAGCGAGCCGCATTGCGCGGGCACGAGCGGCTGCATCGAGAATAGGAACGGGCTCGTGCTCGGTGTTGTTGGGAGACAGGAGCCGTCACCCCCGCCCACGGTCTGCACTAGCGAGGTCCCGCCAGTGCCGTACCCCGTCGCGTCGGACAGGACGATTATGAATGTTGATCCCTGGGGAAAGAGAAGCTGCTCTGACCAGCTGGTGGAGGAGGTGTTCGTATCCACCAATGTGCGGATCTCGGGGCTAAGGTTGCCCAATGGGAGGAGGGTGATCTCGTACGGCGCTGTGCCGCCTGACCAGTTGAGCGTGAGATTGGAGCATTGGGCGGGGGAGGAGGAGAGGGTGAAGCTGAATGCGCGCGCGAGGGGGAGGCCTAGCAGGCCCAGCAGGGCGAGCGCGAGCATGAGGGGGAGTTAGTCGAGTGTCGTGGGAACGGGATCGTGAGTTCTAATACTGATGTTCGTGGATCGTTCGGTAGCGAGTAGCGGTAGCTCGTCGTTATCCAGTCGCTTGGAATGTGGGTCGGGTCGTAGCAGAAAAAGGCGCTAACGACCCCTCAGCGGCCGCACGCCGCACATAAAAGGACTGGGACGCTCCGGTCTCCGGCCTGGTCCGCAGAGCCGAGTGGAGCGGAAGACGCCTTTCGCAGAGGAGCCTGAGCGCCCTGACGCTCTACGCGAGCTGTCGAGGGGACATGACGCAGGCTGGTGCTGCTCGCCGGCGGTACGATTGTTGAAGCAGGCCGGACGGATGGCGGAAGGAGGTTAGATTGTGAGAGGCCTCGTGCGGGCAGGCGTGGGAGCGCACGAGGCCCCAGGGCCACACACGTCATGTCACAGGCCTTGTTATCTCTCACCCTCTCACCCTGTCAATCCCCTCAACCAGCATTCCTAGAGCTGCCCAGGCACTCCGCCCGCCCAGCATATCTTCCCTGCCGGTGAATGTCAAAATGTTGCTCCAAGCACTCGCATGGACTTCAATGTACAACGCACAACGCGCCCGCAATGCTCGTCGCGTATGACATCACCTCTGGGGTCCCATCTCTTGCCTCAGGGGTCCCAGCCCAGAGCCCAGAGCCAAGAAGCCAGAGCCCAGAATAGCCCCGGAGCCGAGCGCCCACAATCAAGTCCGGGGGCGGTGCACGAGACCTGGCCATTTGAGACATGCTGATCGGCTGCCGGCGTTCGTGCCTTGTGTGCTGTTGTCCCGTTGTGGGCTGTTATGGGGTGGGTTGGGTTGTATTTGTATTGATGCTGTGATGAATGGTGGCACCAGGAAGACAAAGGCACCTCTGGCACGCACCCAAGGAGTCCTCCAAGGACCCCAGAAAGAGATAGCGGTGCCGTCCTACGAGGCCCGGCATCGCATGATATGTGCGTCTGATATTGTAATCCAGGCACATATTGTGTTTGCCTCCGTATTTTCACACCCTTGGCCCTAACTCGGCATGTTCTTAACCTTATAATTCTTTGGCTTGGACGACAACATTGTTGTCGCAACATTGTGCTTGTGATCATGTTCATGAACATGATCCGTCCACCCTACTGCGGACTGTTCTTCCTCTACTATATCTGTCTTTTCGCGCAAACCGATCCCTTGTTTTGTTCTATCGACAACGTGATACGCGTCCTCGAAGTCTGTATATATGTGCACAAGGCTCCCTGCGCTGGCTACGTGCTTGTCTCCTTTGGCGTATCCTCTATGGCTCCCGCTGGTCAATCGTCGCCCCGTCGTCTCAGCCAGCCAACATTGTTGCCCTGGGTGCGCAATCGCCGGCATGCTCTTGCGAGCCTTCCGCCGCGCTTCCTCAATAACATGCCTCATGAACATGATCGAAATCGTGAACGTGGACGGCTCTCGCAACACGATCGTCACCAGCTTGTCGCTCGCAGAAACATTTCGCCCATTATACCTCAGCCCTCCGAACTCAAACGACGATTATCACCTCATCCTAACACTGTCTGGAAGAGAATTCTACTTCGGGTAAGCCGCTGTTCTCTTCCTGTCTTGCCCTGGGTAACGGGAAGTCAAAATAGCCTAAGGGGAGGCGTCCATACTGCCAGGATGTCGAACTCACATATGTCGACACAATCGCTCCGCCCACCCATCCGGCCGCAGTCCCTTTCCCCCCGTCCCCTCCGGCATCCGCTCATGCCGGTGACTGCTGTTACGACGTCCGCTTTGAAGTGGACCCGAAGGTCAGTCAGTCTCGGGTTTACATCTCCCTTTCCGTTCCTTAATCCAGTTCGATTTCAGATTCCCCCCGAGACATTCATTTCACTGCCTGGGCGCTCCCGTTATCCTGTCCGCCAGGTTATCTATATCGACGTGGCTCCTCCTCCCCCCTTTCCAACCATCTTTCCGCCGCGCCAGCCCTTCTGAACGTCCCTTGTTCTCTAGTGTATCACCTGAGTATATTGCGTCACGCTCATGATCTCGATCATGAGCGTGAGACTTCAATGCAATTGTTTTCAAAAC
The DNA here is from genome assembly GCA_001630345.1 of Calocera viscosa TUFC12733. Classification (NCBI taxonomy): domain Eukaryota; kingdom Fungi; phylum Basidiomycota; class Dacrymycetes; order Dacrymycetales; family Dacrymycetaceae; genus Calocera; species Calocera viscosa. The sequence goes on along the minus strand of KV417296.1, from coordinate 106,805 downwards.
AAAGCCCCGCCTAAGTCACATTACTTGAAAGGGTCCGCCTTGCACGCGTCGGGATGACCTCCACGCGTTGCACTACTACCGACTGTACTACGAGACTACTTGCTGGCAGTCCTGGAAACATGCCCCGTCCTCGACTGCATGTCCAGTCCCGACGCAAGCCTTCTCAGCAGTTCTCCCCCGCCGACGACGTCTCTCATCACCCAACGCCATCAAGAAAGCGAAGACGTGCGCACTCGCCCGACCGTCAAGTTCCGTCTTGGCTTCCTGGATCGCTTTATGTCCCCCTCACCTCTCCGTACGCCAGTCGGCGTCCGCCGACTTCATCCATGCGCTTCACCCCCCCGGTTTTCAACGAAGAGCTCGACTCCGGATCAGATTCCGGATGGCAAGATATCTTCGAGTCCAGTCCGCCTAGTTACGTCCCTCCAACTCGGACATCATATCAAGCTCAGCGCGAGAGCACGTACGAGCGCTGGGAAACGTTAATGTCCGCACTCATCAGCGCACTGGAGAACACCCTCGGTCATGATCATGGTCATGATCATGAGCGACGACTAGAAACGATTTGCGTGCGTTCATGCCTAGACGCGCGGGAAATACGTATTCGATGCGTTGGATTCGACGGTCAGCCTCATAATCTTGCTCATGATCGTGAATGTGTTCTCAACGGTTGTAGGATTTACGGTTCAATCCTCCAAATATTGCCAGGACCATCCGATAGGACCCCGCTTGGTGGCGTCCGGATATTGGCCGAGCACCCCTGTCCGACCGACTTTTGCGTTCTCACTTGACCTTCTCGACTTTTACCTTCAGCTCTTCGCGGATTGCGCTGCTCCGAGCGAGGCGTTTTGTGAGACCTTACGCCAGTTTCATGGGGCAAAGGAAGTGTATCATTGCAATGATAAGGTGCGTCCATGCGCATGAGTCCTCCTTGTCCCGATAATGATAGTTTTCCAGGGCCACCCTATCGAGGATCCATTCCGGCGCCCGTGGACCAGTGCTGTTCAATGGTACGAGATTGCGAAGTCTTCTATGCAGGCCGCCATCGAAAAAACCATCTACCAAGAGCGCTGCAGGCTTCTACCAGCCCTGCCAGACTCTACGGACCGTTCCTATCTAAAGAAACCTGTGGACGCGCAGGTGAACCCTCCACAATCGCCACGAGCCTCTGGACTGGAGGTCTTGCGCCAAGGACGAGCCAGCATGCGTCTGCGGCAGCTGTGCCCGGCGTGCTTCGCCTCATCGGAGTGGGGGCGCGATGTCCGCACGTACGCCCTCACGTCCTCCTATTCTGCTTTCATGATCATGACCATGAGCCAGATTCCCTGATGTCATTATTCAACTTGACGGTAACTTCCACCATCGCCGCAATACGAGCGGGGGCCAAAGTCCGGTGTTCTATGAGCCCGAGCTCTTCCTTGATGACGCTTTTGTCGCCTCAATCGGCAAGCGAATGGAAGACCAGCGAGCTGCTCATCGCGGCGGGCAGCCCAGTCCTCAGTTTGCATTGCCTGAGGAAGTGGTCGCGGCGTGCAAGGAATCCTTCAAGGTGGCACATGAAAAGGATTCTCACGGAATGCCGGGCTTCCATGACGAGAAGGGTCTCGTCGTTGGATCCTGTGTCCACGACATTCCGCTCGTCGTGTGCAACATCACAACCCCTGGAGAACGGCAGATGTATGCCATCGCGATCATCCAGCAGATCATGGCCGAGCTCCCTGCACCAGCAACACTTGGACTGCTTTATGACGTGGGATGTGTTCTGGATCACAGTTGTGATCTGGTGAGTCTGATTCGCTTGCTCGCTCTCCATCATGATCATGATCATGCTTATGCGGTTTGTCCAAGTATGGTTACTTGGGCGCTCTTCGACCGCGTGTGACCATGGCCGTCAGCATCCTTCACTCTTATGGACACCAATGGGCGTGCCAGTTGGCTTACAGCCCGCGACGGCGTGCCGGCTTTGGCCTGGCCAATGGAGAAGGTAGCGAACGGATATGGAGTCGCCATCGGCGATATATTCCCATTTTGCGAAGGAGTGGGGTGAGTCTTTTGCGCAAGCAGTGTCAGCTGCAGGACTGAGCGTCTCCCGTCTGCAGAAACAAAAGCGTGTATTTATTCTGGATCGCAAGTTCTTGCATAGTGCCGCAGTTGGGCGCGTGTCCCTTGGTCGATGGATGCGTCGAAGGTTCAAATTTTTGGCTTCGAAGACTCAAGAGACGAAACGCATCCTGCACGCCTCAGCGCTCTCTTCGCCCATTTTGGAGGACCAATTGGCCAAACAGCGCCTGGCGGCTGTCTCTGTACGCTCCCGTGAGTGCTGTTGCGCATTGAGAAGCTCCGAGCTCAAGATCATGATCATGATCATGTGCTCAGTGGCGCCTAAGCAGGTCCATACCAAGGTCCAGTCCTTTATGAAACTTCAAAACGACATTGAAGACCTGCAAGTCAGCATTCAGCACGTCCGTGCATCCTTAGAGCGTGACTTAGGCCCCTCGAAAGCCAGGACGCTCTTGTCGCAAATGACCGAAAGTTGGGATCTGCTAGTTGCTCGCGGGGATCAGCTGTATGCCGAGCTTGGCGTCGAAGAAGTGTATCCCCGTCTCCGTGGCGTTCCGCCTGGAATCGTGCAGAACCTAATTCTGGCTCGGAATCTCAAGACGCGCATTCGCAAGCGAGTCGCCGAGCGAATGTGGGAGAGGGCGCGATTGAATCGTGCAGCTGGCGGTGTTCATCAACCAATCGGTATGTGCATGATCATGATCATGCACATGTTGACGGATCTGACCATCGCTCCAGGCCAGAAGCTATTTCAGCAGATCAAGAATGGCCTCACTAGACGATCCGGAGCTCTCAACCGCGCCGTCAAGCAGTTCAACACGTATGTCCATTCCATTCGCCAACTATACGATTCGTCTTGGGGCATCGCTTTGCCACAGGCGCTTGTGGAGCAAGAGCTTGAGTGTCCGGCAGAAGATCATGACATCTGGCAGGATGTTTTTTTGAGTCAAGAATCCCCAGCGGAGCCCTGGATGATGGATTCCACCGTCCGTGAGGCGATTACCGCACATCTCATCTCAAGGCGTTGCGAAGAAGAAGGACGACGACTTAGACTTTATGCCACCAACATGGCACAATGGTGGGGTGAAGAGCTTAAGGTTCTGCGCGGCGTCGAGAGCCGGGCCGAAGGTGATGCTTATGATCATGATCATGATCATGATCCAGAGCTGACGGCACTGCAGACGCCCACACGCAAGCCTACGTCCGGAAACGCCTTGCGGAACATCTACTCCTCCGCTTTCGCTGGCGGCATCGCCTTTTCGGTCCTCAAACTTGGCTGCCTCTGATTCGTGCGGCGGATGAACTCAGGCATGCCACGACGCCTCGTTTTACTACTTCACTGACTCCAACTGATTTCGACCCCTCGGATAGTTCATCGGAGGACGGTTTGGACGATTGGGAGAATGTGCCGCTGGACGATCCTTACGAAGTGGTAGTTGGAGGGGTCGAGGCACCTGCGGTCGTATCTATTTTTCGAAAGCGCGACGAATACGAGAGCGATGCTCTGGACGACGATTTGTGAACTTTATCTTCTCATTGTATTATAGTTATGGGTGTCATACTGTCTCGGTCATCATTCCTCCATCTTCTGACTTGTCGAATGCAACGCGGCTGGACCAAACCGAGTTGCGGGGTGGCGGACCCTTACCTCACCTCCTCCCTTCCGCCATCTTTCACACCTTTCTCAACCAACTGCGGTGCGTCCTCATTGATCCTCTTGCAGCTTCTATGAACATTACTGACTTTGTCTTCATGATCATGATCATGAAGACGTACACGCGACCGGTCGTTCATCATGTCGAGTACCAGCCCCACCACGCCGGCTCCACGCGGTGTTCGTCCTGCCCCCACCCAGTCCCTCTCGCCGGCTTGCCAAACTTCCCTTGCCAGCATCCATTCGGTCCTCGGCTTCCTCACGAACGCCCATCCGCTTAAAGCGGAGCTCGACATGGTGAAGCTGATTCAAGATTGTGAACATGAAAATAGGACGCTGCAAGAATACTCCAACCACGACGAAAGCGACATCCGTTACCGCATCGCTTTCGTCCGTATCGAGATTCAAGTCTCCGAGACCACGATCGAGTTCATGCAGGAGGCCCTACTGAACCAGAGGTTGCCCGTCCTTCAGCGGCACACCTTTCCGGCGATATACATGGAGTACGAGCTCCGCAAGGTGGCACAGACTATGCACGAGATCCAAGCGAAGGTGGCCTTCGCGGGCAATTGTTTCCCGCTCGACCAGAAGCTGCACGTCGTCACGGCCCTGAACGGGGCCCTCCGCCACCTTGTGGGCACGCGTCTCGATCTGATACTTGAATTGCACGCTTTGCTGCTGGACGAGGCTGTCAAGAAGGCGGAGCTGCAACGGGTGAGGGAGGTGCATGAACTTGGCGTCGCGATGATAGCCGGACACGGGACCAGCCAGTCTTCTACGTAAACCACTTTTCTGCTCATCTCGTTCTCTTACATGTCCCCCTCGTTCTCTTTCAAGTGGCCTAGTCATGTTCATGATCGTGTTCATAATCATGGTAGTCAGCGTTTGCAATGGCAGCAATATCTGCCCTTCTCGACGGCACTGTCCATGCATGGCTCGTAAGCCCCGACTTCATATCCAAGGCAACTGAGCATTTCCCATGTCTTCATGCACGTACGTCTCATGATTGTGATCATGAAAGAAGTCTCGCCATACCATTCCTTGCTTGGATGCCAGATCGCACTTGAAGGTAGCTCCCGTGCGCAGGGTAGGGATTCAAGGCTTGGACACGTTAAACGCGTCTTGGAGCGTGTAATTCTCTATCAAAATATTTCAAACAAACTCCGTCGCGTCCACAACGACTCTTTTAACAATGTACTTGCTCATGTTCATGGCGCAATTACTAGAAATTGTGGTTGTGTATTGAGGCGAGGATTTGCCGAAGCATCACAAAAGCCTCCGCTTAGGGGAGCATCGCCTCCTTGCAGCGCCGGGCCTATAACACCTCCCGAAGCGCGTCTTCCTTCTCCTCCATCTCTTCTTGTACCACCACCTACCCCAGCACTTCGAGTGGATCGTATTAACTATAACCTTGTACTTTACTTTGCACTTGCTTCTTGGGGTCGCCGTCTGCCACATCAAGCTTCCAAACGAACATTTCTCCTCATCCTTCAAGCTCTTCGTCGACGCGACGGGTACGCAAGTCTACCCTTCGCAGATATGCCCAAAGACACCACCGACTGGAAGTTTACCATGAGGGCTCACAGTAAGTTTCTCCATGATCATGATCATGAAGACAGTGTCGCTAACAAACTCGGTCTCAGCTCCGGCATCAACTTCGGAAGACTCCTCCAGCCGCTTGCCAACGCCGGGGCCCAATCCTCGCAGATCCGGTGCGCCCACGCATTGGCCATCTCTGTACTACAGTGTAACTCACTGTATTGACAGCAACGACTCCTGCTCGTACTCGCACCTTTGCGGCAGGCAGGGCGAGGGACATGCCGTTCGCCGGCGAAGGGAGTGCGAGCGGTAAGTGTATGCGCCCCATATTGCATGTCATCACTAACAGGCACCCGCAGCCGTTGGCTCCGATGATGAAAGCCGGATATATGCTGTACAATCTGAGTCAGGTAGACGAGATCATGATCATGATCTTGATCATGCGGAACTCACAACCTTGGGCAGGGATGCCGCCGCCGACCCCTAGAATGCCCGCGGGCCCGAGTCGACTTCGCGCATCGTTCATCCCTACTCTGCCGTCAAGTGCGCAAGCCGAAGGTAAGCGCTTTGCATGCTGTGGGGTTGAGACGTTCACCCATTGTTGCCTAGACGGGTTCCCAAAGGTTACCGACGGGCCAACTGAGGCCGGCTCAGATGGTATGCTGATCGACCCGGACTACGACAATGCATCCGGTACGCATACATCCTTCCTCGTAGCCAGAGTACTCACATACGCTGCCCGTAGCGGCCGCCGAGAGTGATCTTACTCGCGTGAGGGATACTGAAATCATCCGTGTTGGTAAGTACCTACATATATGCTGTCTCCTCCTTCAGTTACTCACGTACCTTTCAGCGAGGAGTGTCGTGTCCAGCGTCCCTCCGGTTATGGTTGTGGACAGAGACAGTCGCAAAGGTGCGCTCATATCCTTGCCTATGATTGGAGTTCATGCTCATGATCATGACTCAGTCTCTCGTTCCGAGCGTCGCCCTTCGGCCGCGGATCCTTCCCAGGGAATGGGTCCTCCTCCAGTCCAGGACGTTGATCTGGCGAACATCGACTGGGAGGACCCCCTCCAGGATGAGGACTTGCTGCAGGCGCAGGTCGCTGCTGAAGCTAGAGGTATCGGCGAGAGAGCCGAGGCCTACCCTTGGCCGGTTGAGCCGCACATCATCGACTGGAGCGCATATCTACACAACACAGATCGCATACTCGAACAGTTTCCCTTGTATCCCAGCATCCCTGACCGCGTATACCGGCAATCCGGGACCTGGGCAAAAGACCGCAAGGATGCAAGCAATCAACCCCGGGTTATTAAGGATTGCCATCGAGACAAGCACCATATGCACGGGCAAGCCGTGCACGCCTGGCAGGCGAAGGGCGCGGTGCCGCGCCGCAACCTTTTTGCCAAGGTCTATCTGCCAGCGCTTTATGATCATGTGAGTCATGATCATGATCATGATCATCATGTTGACCGTAGATACTGACCGCTGTCCAGGTCGAGTTCGCCGATCGGGTCATCGGTGCATTCGTCCAAGCTACATTCGTCGCGAAGATCGATAACGGTCCTGCTCGTATGCCGGAGGTGCAAGTGCATTTCAGTCGACTGATCCAAAACAATACGGGCATGAGGAATATCGCGCAGAAGATGGCAATCGCTTTCAAGAGGGGAATTGCCGACATTGCACATGAGAACTTCACGAATTATAAGCAACTTGAAGACTCTAATCAGGCGAGGAAAGCTCAAGGCAAATCGACCATGCAAAGCGCGATGGGGCCGCCAGTTATCCCTATGCGTGACCTGCTCAGCAACGCCGATCTGCAAGCCGTGCGCGAAAACAATACTGTTCCTCCAGATATCGCCGCTCGTGTCGGCGTGCAGGCCTATCGACGCTTAGACGACCCACTGCTTTACACCCCCGGCGAGCTGGCGACGACGGCCGAGGGGGCCCAAATCCCCCAACCCGACCCTCATGATCATGATCATGTTCGTGTAGTTCTGCCCTCACCGGCAGCTCCGGCACCCCGCGTATTCCTGGCTCGTCCACCTGACTCCGCGCTATATGATGTTGGTCTCATATTGCAGAACGCCCTTCTGGATTACTATGGCCGGTGGGCTGTCGACGACGACGACACTAGAACACGTTTCGCAAACGTCGTGAGCGCTATGTATTGGAGCTGTAGCCCTCTTTCTTGGCGCGCACTTCTGGCCGAGATGCTGCCCTCTACTGCGGACGGTGCGCGCGCCGTCGACGACATATGCTTTGCAATGGAATGTCAACACCTCGCTGATTGGACCAACGGCCTCCGTTGATATCGCCCGCGGAAAATACCATGCTGCTGCTGTTACTCGCTTTGCAATTAGTCGTCTCCATTGCTCTTTACGACCATCATCAAGATCATGAACATGATATCACTCAATGCCTCTTCTCGCTCACTTTCTCTCGCTTCCCGTACTGTCTTATATGCAAGAAGAAAAAAGAACAAACAAACGGAGAATATCGTCAACCTCACGCAAAAGCATTCCTCGCTCTGTACCATAGTCTTTTTACACGACCAACGCACGTATCAAGGGCCTCTCCGAGAGGAATGCCCTATGACCTATTACTATTCTGAAACTGCACACTTACGATTCACGATGCCAAACGGCTTTCTTCCTACCCTCTTGACCATGCTACATTACTGAATGGTCGAAGTCATGTGTTTATTACGTGGTTCCGCATGAGCTGACCTCCATCATGTTGTACTGTACATTATATTGATGGAAATGACAACAATGTTCATCGGAAAACACAGCCAGCAGTCATGATCAAGATCATGAAGGGGCTTGCTGATGCAATCTGCATGAGTCAGACACAGCCATAGGTGGCGCACCGCCTTCGTCTATGGCCTGACACTATATATACCGGATCGTTGAGAGCGCACTGCTCCCCTTTACCTCTTTCTCTTTTGTTCAACCCCTGTTTTGCAAACATGTGCGTGACATTGAGAGGCCCTCCTGCGACTTCGCTGACAGCATCTCAGGCGGAACTGCTTTCTAGCTTCGTCCGATACGAGCCTCGCCGTAGGTCTTCCTATCGACACGGCTCTGAAGAGCCTCGAAAGCACAATTACCATCCTCCTCGTCCAAAGTCCTATCGTCACCAATGCCCTCAAGACGATAGCCGCCATTCATGATCTCGAACATGAGAACCAGCTCCTCCGTCAATACGATACGTTCGCAAGACAGGTCGCTCCCGGAGCCTTCGACCCACTGGTCGCGAAGAGGGACCACTTGATCCAGGAGGTCAACAGCGTTGAAGAACGGAAGAAGCTGTATCTCCCCCCGCTGGACTTGACCTGGAGTGAAGTGGATCGAGCCCGCAGGGCTTATTCTGTCAGCCACGTCAGCGATAGCCATGTCAGCGACAGCCACGTCACTCCGGGCAGGTCTGTTCTCCTCGCACACTCGCTTCGGTTCTTCGCTGCTCAGATGGATGCCTTGAGGTCGCAGCTGGCGGAGGGCAGCGACGTCGTCGATCTGCATGACAAGGAAGCCGCACTGAAGAAGGAGAACCACGAACTACGCGAGCGCATCGACGAGCGGCTTTACGCACGCGTGCAAGATGTGATAACGGCGGAGCGGGCACTCTACATGGCAAAGAAGGAGCTGCAGGAGCTGCAGGAGGCACAAGACGCGAGGCTCAGAGAGATGCAGGCGTACAAGGTGGATAGTAATGGTGTCGACGTCTGATGCTGGTCAAGGTCTCTGCCTCGCGCGCCGCCCACCTTCTTTGTACACATATCACATACATGATCATGTTCATGAGCTGCCACTGTAGTTCCAACAAAACATGAATTGCTTGCTGGCGCTCGTAGTTATAGCTGGCTGCCAGTGAAGCACGAGGACCGTCCCCACTAAGGCGGAACGAACCACTCTCTCGCGATTGGTTCTCGTTGAGGAGAGGCGGCCCCCTATCGTCCCGGCCAAGTTTGCTTGCTTGCTGGCCTACTCATGAGCATAATCATGAGCGTGCTCACGTCTGTGCTGACCAGCATATACGAGATAAACATAATCTGCATCATTCAAGAAGGTAACATCATTTAAGAAGGTAATATGGATTGCTGTCCATGGAGCAGTCCGAACAAGTACATGCATTGAGCAGGAGTTGGGCGTCCACCAGCAACCTCCAACGATTTGTCACCTCTGCACATCCAGACCTCTCACTCGCTGGGACCACCCAGCTGTCTGCATTGTGTGGTACGAAGCGTGGGGAAGTGCAGCTGGTCGTCGAGTTGTGAAACCGTCAAGACGGTTCGGCATATTCGCTGGCGACGCTTGCGGTTGTAGCGAGGAACAGCAGCGGGTCGCGACTCAAGTTCATGTTCATGGCGAGTAGCTGAATAGTATGGAGGGCCTTCTGGTGCCTCTTCCATTTGCGAAGGCGTCGTAGAGCATCTTCTTTTTCCCGGCGCCTCTTCTCCCGCTTCTCCCGTTCATACTGGCGCTGGTGGCGCAACCGGTCCTGCGGCGTCCTACCATGCATGCTGAGTGCAATATACAGAAGGGCGCAAGCTCCCTAACCTTTGGGATCCAGGCAAACGACTCGTGTCCTCCGCAACCATTTAGGAAAGGCTCGCCGAGCGCTTCGCAAGGGATTGTGTGTGGTTGCTGAGGCGAAAGGGCCAGCAAGAACCCTACCGGAACCTGGTGGATCTTGCCAGCAATGTCATGTGACGGTCACGTAGAATGGCGCTTGTACTGTTTACTTTGAGCTGGAGGTATTCGACATCATAATGTACAACTATATGCATCATTACAACATCATTACAACAATCACCCTAGTAGGCTTCTGGGGGCGGATCATACCCATGATCATGATCGTGAATGTCGAGCATGTGTGGTCGGTACGGTGCACCTGGAGGATAAGCGGGACGGTATGGACCGTCAAAGCCATCAGCATACGGATTGCGGTCGCTGCGAAAGCGCGAGACACGTGAGGGAAGGTATCCAGAGGCTGGTTGGCGGCCCCACTCCGCGTTATGCCGCCAACTGCCTTCTGCTCGCCCTCCGCCACGAGCGTAGGGATAGTGAGGGCCGTCCTGGCGGCCGACGAACCGCGGGTCCTGGGGAGCGTCAAACTCGTAGGATGGGAGTGGAGGCGGCATTTCCTGGGGCGCGCCATGGAAGCGTCGAACTCCGCCAGGGCCTGCAAGATGGGACCGCTCGCTCGGTCCATGCGGCACTCCTGCTCGTGACCATGGTTCGGCGGGCCTTTCCCACGACAGGACGCTGGCTGGGGGAGGCGGGCCGTCATTGTTGACCCCCACGACAGCAGGTGATCTTGTCGAAGTAGCGAGTGGAGGAAGGGCCGTTTGGTGACTCTGGGAGTTCGCTGAGCTATCAGGGAGTGTTTGTGTTTGCCGAGGGAGGGGGAGGGCAGCCGCTCCAGATGTTCCAATGCTGGATCCATGGGGTGGCGGGACGTTCGTCTTGATAGACGACGGCGCAACGGCGTCTGTCGCCGCTGGTTGGGGGTGATCAGACTCACCGGAGGTGCGAGGGCGTTTGCGGGCCACATGGCCATGATCATGATCATGATCGTCCTCGTCCTCGTCCTCCGAGCCAGACGAAGAAGAGGAGCTGCTGTATGACGCCCGCTTACGTCCTCGTGTTCGAGTGCGGGCGCGGTCTTTCTTGAGTCTCTTCGCGGCCTTCGACAGCGGCTTGAACGCAGCGGCCTTACGTGCCTCGTACTCGCTGAGACGGAATGCTGTGCCGTCTGCTCGCACCATCAGCGTGGGATCTTCCTCTACAAATTCATGAACATGAGCATGAAACGACCACGAGCTGCGGGGCATACCTTCGTCCCACAACGTAACCTGGAGCTTTGGTTGGCTATTGAAACCAGTGGCTGCATAATAGAGCGGCGTCAGAAGCGCTTGGGTCGCACTTCCTCTATTTTCGGTCAGGTCCCAAGGCCAGGGAATCGAATTGGGCCAGTTCCGGAGGGTGCAGCCTGCATCAATGAGGAACGAATCCCAGTCACGCCAACGCGCTCGAGCGGAGACCTGAAGATTGGCACTGGGATTCAGCTGTGCACACTGCTCTATTGGAGGGGTTAGCCACCACAGGTAGAACGGAAGATTAACAGCTCACTCTCGAGATGTATGACGGCGTCTGCGTAGATCTTGCGCATTTTCGCTACCGTGGGTAACGGCAAACGGCGTCTGGCCCCTGTAGTCAAGGTGCTTCCACCAATCTCCGGATGAGAAGTGAGCTTGCGCGCTTGGCGGTCCCTAGGGCTACGTCAGCGTCATGATCATGATCTTGACTAAATGGACAAGCACCCCAGCCAATGGAATGCCAGCAAACGGGCATTATAATCCGTCTGACCGAGCCTCTGGACGGAGAACTGCGCCAAACGGCATGTCAGTCATGAGACTTTCAAAAGAAGGGAGACGCACGTCGGTCATCTGTGGTGTCTCGTAGAAGAACGTGAATTGATCGAACTTGTCTTCGGGCACCAGGGTGCACGCTAGCACGATCGAGCTGAAGCCGTGGGTTTGCTCCCACGTGTCTGCCTGAGAAATATCATGAGAATGAGACTCGACCATGATCATGAACAAGAACATGAATTGGAGAACGTACACGATCTTGCATCTCGCGGGTAAAGTGGCCCCATCTCCGAAGGCGTTGACTCTCGGTGAGTTTTTGCCCATCGGCCCGGGGGTGGGAGCGTTCCCATGCCGCAAGAACGTCGCGATAGTTGGGGGTTGCTCGCACAAATACGTGATAGGCTTCGCGACACCGCTCTTCATCGAAATCGTCTGGCACAGGAAGGTATGAGTGACAGTTTTCCAGCGGCCTGAGGTGAAATGGTTACCATGCTCATGCTCAGCGGCCCACTTCCTCTGCCACATATTCCAAGGACTCTCGTTGGACAGGTAGGGAGACCAGCGACCCAGACGTTGAGCACCGACGCTGCTTGGCACGTCAAGCATGTCTAAGAAAATGCGAGTGATCTCTTGAAACATCTGTTTGCCTTTATCCAGTGCGCTGGCTTGTCGTTTGGTCACTTTACCGCGCAGCAGGCTCCTTTTCCTCTGCATCCGATCCTTCTGCATGGCTTCAAACTCAGGGCCGCTGGGGAGAGCGCCGAAGATGACCGTCAAAAGCTTGTCTTTCCAGTCTTCGATCGTCGTAAGGGACCAGTCCCTAAGTCGGGACTCGACATCCTCCTGATTGACAAGGTAACCGTCCACATCTTCGCCCTCCGGATCGTCGTCCTCTGCGCCATAGAATCTTATCATCTCATCAAGGGATGTGGCTCGAACGTTGGCATTCGCATGTCGGTCGAGATCGTGATCGGGGTCATGATCATAATCATGATCTTCGGACCAGCGGTCATGGTCGTGCAACACTGCAGGTGGAGGCGAACGGAAGGAGGGAATTGGAGGGAGATGGTCGTCACCCGAATGGGAGGGCGTAGATGAGGTACTCATAGCCCGTAGCTCATCGTCTTTCTTCTCCTCGGGTGGGCGAGAAACTGCGCGCTGACGACCATCGGCGAGCGCGGCGTGGCTGCCGGAGGACGGTGGAGGGGCATGACTGCGTTCGAAGGAGTTCAGGGGGGTGGAAACCACGAAGGGTGTCGAACCAGGCTCCCCGTTGGATAGCGTTGTTGTCCCAGCGGAGGGAACGGACGAGGCTGGTTCCGCTCCAGAGGCCGCGGATGTTTGACTGAGATTGACGACCATAGACGTATGAGTGTCAGGCTCGGCGTGCGTGCCACCGATACTCATGGTCATGTTCATGGCCATGTTCATGAGGTCCGTAGGCAGACCATCCTCCGCTGGCAACCCCTCGGTTTCCATCGTGACAACCATATCAACCGAAGATGGAGCGCCAACCGAGCCGGAGGAGTCGTCCCGCGCGGTGTAGGTGGTGTCATCTCTTATGCGCGTGATATCGGAGCTATGTGTATAGACTGATTCATCGGAAAATGAGCCAGCCGTGCGCGTTTCCGGTGCAAGGGAGGCTAGGGGAAGTCGGATGCCGAGGCCTGGGAGTGTGGATGGCGTGAACGCCTCGAAAATTGAAAGATTCGAAGGTCCAATGTCGACAGCCGATGTCTCGTCCATGGCGAAGGGGTCCAGGGACGGTGACAGATATTCTGGGTACGAGTTCAGGACAATGAGCACATGAGGGCTTGCAAACATACCGAAAGTCTGATCAGCCGCAGATGATGCAATGGAAAAACCGCGCGCTGCATCGTGGTGGATGAGATCAGGACTCATGATCATGATCATGAACGAAGCGTACCAAAGTCAGCAGACTGTGAGAGCGGGGTCTCGGGAGTAGGCAGTTGTGGAGGGGACAGCTTGCCCGTAGGCAAATGTCGCGCAAGGTACTGGTTCAGGGCTTGTTCCTGAGCTTCGTCGACCGCGTAGAGACCACCGCTGTGCTGGACACCGGACAGGCCAAAAGGTGAGGGGGCGAAGTTCGAGGTCGGCGAGGAAGAGGCATTGTTCTCAGTCGACCAAGCAGCAGAGACGTCGGCATACTGAGCAGGGTGAGTCCGCTGACGGCGGGGTGCTGCCGGAGGCTGCAATGTTGCAACACGATGAGGGGGAGGGGGAGCGCGCATTAGTACGGCAAGGTCCCAAACGAAATGAGGAGACTCGTCAGAAGGAGGGCGAACCTGCAGGAATGCAGGGACGCGTTACACGCGTCGCGACGCGCGGCAAGACCTCGGAGGGCGGCCAGTCACGTGCATAATAGCACATGCGGCAAGGCACATATGCCGAATATTGTGGTGCAAGGGCACAGACACGCACATGATCATGAGCACGGGGCCAACAGGTGGGGGAAGGTGAAAGCACAGGAGAGTGGTTGGCCCACACCCTCCAGAGGATGACAATGTTGTAGCAGTATTTCGCACATGCATGCCTCGATAACGTTGTAAGTTTGCGGCCGCGCGGGTGCGGAAGAAGACGGAACGGGCCCTAAAGGGTTTCCTAATTAGGATGAGCCGAATATTATAATTACTCATGAACATGTGCACGAAGACGGCCCTCGCAGGCGGGCACAGCCCTGCGCGGCAGGGACCCTTCGAGGACTCCTTGGGTGCGTGCCAGAGGTGGACAAAGGTTGGAAGTGGGCTGAGGGCCACGCGAGCGGAAGCTGTTGAGGGAAGCCGGTAAGCCGCCCCCCGGGCGTGCTCGCGGAGGAGGGCGCGTTCGTAAGCCGCCGTGCAGGTTGCAGCGCCATCGGTCGATCGCCCGTCAGATAGCAGCAGCACGACAGACGACTGTCGCCCCGCTCTTGCCTTCTACGCTCTGCAACCTGCTCTCTTCTGACCCAAGAGGTGCTGCTTCTGCGTAACGCTTCTGCAGAATTCCCGACAACCGAGATCACTGCAAGGCCGGTGACAGGCGCTCGCCCACCTGCTCTCGCTTCGCAACAGCTCAGTGACAGTGACAGGAACAGCTCGATCGGACACGCCATTGCCTGCCAGTGCCTATTGATTACCCACCACCAGCCAAAAGCGCAGCAGCACCCACTCGCCAGAGAGGGTGACAGTGGTATATACTTAGCCTCATCCCTCCCAGCTCAGTTCACTCCGCGGCGACACCCCTCCCTCTACTACCATCAACACCCCCGCGGCGTATCGCACATCGCACGCCAGGGTAACAGTTCTCCCTCTGCTCAACCCTCAACGCAGGTGTCAGGCGTGCCATCACTCTTCCTCCAACCCAGACCCAGTACAGTCGCAGCACGACTCAGCCAGCAGTAACTTCGTCGCCCTGGCTAGTCTACAAGGTCCCATGTCCATCGCAGCTTGGTGTACGTCCCTCTCCTCTCCGCTCCTTTCCTTCTCCTTTTCCCTCCCATTCCCTTATCCTGCCGTTTCCCATTCGAGCGCTGCCCGCTCCCCCCGCCGCTGCCGCCCACCTCCCGCTAGGCTGTGCCCCGGGTCCACATCATGCCATCGATCCACTACCTTCTCTCCCGCTCACGGCACTCTTTCCACCCCTCCCCTTCCTCCCCCTCCTCCCCCGCTAACCCCCCACCAGACTCCGCCCAATACGCCAACACACCCCTCTCCCGCACGACCCGCGCGCGACTAGGCCTCGTTCCCGACCGAAACAACCCCATGCAAGCCCAACTAGCCCGCCTCGGCAGACCTCCAACGCCCATGCCTCCCCACCCTCTCGCCCACCCTGCAGGCGCGGCGGCAGCAGTAATCGAGGCGCACCACCAGCATCGGGCCCGGCACGGACAGGGGCAGGTGCCAGGGCAGATGCAGGTCGACGAGCTTTTCCCAGGGGCGAACGCGGCTGCTGTGCAGCTTGCGGCGGAGGCGAGGAGGAAGGAGGAGGAGGAGAAGAAGGAAAAGACGCTTTTTGGTCCGCCGGTCGGGAGCGTCGGCGCTGAGGAGCGCAGGAAGTGGGGGGTGAGCGCGGAGCAGCCCGAGGAGGTAGATAAGGACGTCGTGAAGGGCTGGGTGGACAGGAGCTCAGAGGTGCGTTGTTCCGTGTTTTCGCCGGGTATGCCGTGCTGAGGATTTGTGCAGTCGAGCACGCCTACGACCACGCTCCAGGCGCTGACCAACCTCAAACGGCCCTCTCTCCGGCTCTCGCCGCTCCACCCGCAGTCGGACGCCGCCGGTCCAGACCCGCTAGCCCCGCACATCCTAGAGTTCACGTACGACGCCGACTCGCCCCTCGTGAGCATCTCCATCCGCGTCCTGCCTCCCACGAATTCGAATTCGAATGGGGACGCGGGGGTCGGGCTCAAGAAAGAGGGAGAAGAGGTATTCCTCACCGTCGCCAAGGGCGGGTTTGGACAGCAGCTCACAGCGGAGAGCAATGCGCTCATCGAGTTAGGGCGGTATGAGGCGCACGGCCTGCCCGGCTCGCCCGTGCGGCTCCCCTCCCCCGCCGCCCACGGGTCGGCAAGCGGCTCCCCGCCGGGCGCCTCGCCGGCCGGCTCGCAGCTCGCACTGGCAAGCCGCGTCGAGCCTGGCTTGTCTGCACCCGGCACCCCGGGGGGAAGGAGGAGGTTCTCCTTCCTCCCCACACGCCACAGGCAGAGCACGACGCACGTCCTTGCCCCTCCCCCTCGTGCGCGCGGGCCCGCAGTGCCAGTGGTGGACAACACTGCCCAGCCACCCAGGCCGGACCCGGTCATCTCCCCTGCCCTGGCGGCGCAGCTTGGGTTCCAGGTGCGTACTGGTCTTTGTTTGGAGAAGGAGGGCGATGCTCATTCGTTGGTTGATTTGGGAAGGTCGTGGACAGGCAGGAACAGGAGCGGGAGAAGCAGCGTGAGATGGAAAGGCAGGAGGAGGAGCGCAGTGGTGTCAGAATCGGCGTTTGGCTCGAGGCGCTCGACGCGAACGGTGCGCCTGCTCTTCTGATGCTTGCGTTTACCCAGAAGCGTTGCTCATCAACTTTGCAGGCAAGAAGCTTCCCACACGCAACGCACAGGCTACAGTGCTCCACGTGCACCGTGTTGGGCCGAAACCGGGCGCACCGGGTGCGGGTGCAGGATCGGGAGCGCCAACGGATGCCGAGCTGGAGAGCGGGACCGTCCCGCCCAAGCTGTCGATCGCTGTTGATGGCCACGCGGTCGATCCCCGCCCGTGGCTCGTCAGGGTCGTCCATCGTGAGGCTATCGTGAGCCCCCACCGCGGAACTGTGAGATGGGATGGAGGAGCTGACCGCAGCGCAGATCGGAAGGCACGCTTTCACCCTGCACGAGATCTACGGCCTCGCCTCCGGCACCTCGGAACCGGCCCACCCGGCGCCCCCGCCCACGCACTCCTACCCGCCCACCACGGCGCAGACGGCGATCGACACCAACTCCTCCGCGCCCGAGTGCATCCTCTGCCTCTCCTCCCCGCGCAGCGTCGTGCTCATGCCGTGCCGGCACCTGGTCGCGTGCAAGGAGTGCGCGCTGAATATGCTCGAGTTTGGCGCGGGGGGAACCATCCAGCAGCCAGTGGACGATCCCGCGGACGCGCCTCCCGGAGAGGGCAGCGGGCCCGCGGGAGGGAACGGGGATGCTGCTGCCACCGGGGGGCTTGGCGGGCTCGGAACGGGTCGTCCGGAGCGCAGGAGGAAGAGGAAGGTCAAGGGTTGGTTCTGCCCTATTTGCCGGCAAGGTATGCTTTCCCCAGGCTGCACTCTGCGCTGTCCGATGGATGACTGACAACTTCCTTCTGTAGCATACACATCCATGCTCCGCATCTCCGCCGCCGCCCCCGCCGGCGAGCTCGTCGCCGAGATCGACGAACATGCCGACGAGCACATGCACGCCCAGCGCGCAAGCACCAGCACCGTTCCGGCTGGATGGAAGGTGCACGAGGAGGGCTCGCCCAGCTCGCGCTCCGCCGCGAACTCCCCCGGTCCGGAGGCGGAGGGCGAGGCTCCCCCCGCGGAGCTGAGCGCGATCGCGCAGCATGAGCACGCGCTTGCTGCTGAGGAGGCTACTGCCGCTGCGCCCGGGGACGAAGAGTTTGCTACTGCCCCCGCGACGCCTGCGCCCTCGGATCCGCTGGAAGTCGAAGAGCAGCACCGGGCATGACGGCTATGAAACAAGAATATTTTTATGCAGGTTTCATCCTTGTACTCTATCTATCTCTCAAAGCTTCCCGGCCAGTGTAGACATTCACTCCACAAAACGTATCTATTGGCCGCCGATCCTCTTTCGCCTCCGCACCCTAGCTGTTGTGTCATTACTATCTCTCATCTTTTCCTCTTTTTCTCATTACCGGATCTCTTGTATAGTATGGTATCTTGTGGATATGAAATGGCATATGTGTGGGTACTCCCAAATAACTCCTGACTCCTACGGTACGGTCGATCCTGGCTGGAACGCGGCGCCAGGCGCGCCAGTTGGTTTCTTCTCCCGGTGGCCTGCGGAGGCGGTCATGGACTCCTGTTGTTGTTCTTTATTGATGATTCCCGGTGGTGGGATACCTTATGGATTGTAATCCGGATGTAGCGAGTAGAAAAATATGCTTGTAGTTTGGGTGCGTTGAGAAGGTGTGGAACCCCTCAAGCCGGCACGAAGGGCATAGGACGATCTCAAGGTTACGCCTGGAAGACGCAGCGACGGTCGACGGCCATATGACAGTTGAGATAGTGCAACAACCCATTGAATAATGGAATACCCCAGCGAATGATATAGACAGGATCCGCTTCCAGCTTCCCACCCTCTCCGCCTACACCTCAATCGATGAGGTATTTCCGCCTGAAGAAGGTGCGGAGGTGGAAGATCTGCCACACGCCGAGCCCGATGAGACTGATGATCGTGAAAATCGAGAAGCTCTGTACGCGTCGGTTTGTCGACTCTGTCCTAATGTTAGAGTTGGGAAAAGGGGGCAGAGAGAGAGAGCGCACCGTTCGTGTCGCGCATCTTGACCTCCCGCTTCTTCAGGTAGTTCATCTCGTCCGTGATCTCCCGCACCATCCCCTCTAGCTTGCGCATCTCCACCTCCAGCCCGGAAAGAGATTCTTGGTTGGCGATCGCGCTGCAGCGTGTTAGACGAGCAAAGAGAGCGGTGCAGCTGAAGAGGCGCACTTGTAGTCAATGGCCTCCTCGCCAATGTCCACGTCTAGGTCCACGGCACGAGAGTATCGGCCAATTTCGTGCATTGGTACTTCTGAAAGCATATTCAGTACATGAAGTCTTATATTCTTAAACGAAGCACATACTCGCGTCAATAGTGTTCGTGAAGCACACTCCCAAGTCGCCCTCCGCATGGGTGGTGATCGCCAGCCTCGTCTCTCCCATCACATTCCGCTTCATGAGATATACGTTCTGGTGATCGCTCCCGTCCACCAAGCTAACGTCCACTCTCTGACTCGGCCCATTCGCAACGTTCGCGGTGACGATGACGAGCACGTTCTCGTTCGCGTGGTTCCAGATACATTTCTCGGTCGGATACCGCACGGCCGGAATTTCGAATTTTATGGCGGTGCAGAGCGGGACAAGGGTGAGGAGAAAGAGCGTGGCGAGCATGAAAAGTCCCCGTGGTGGTCGTGGTGGCCGTCGTACAGAAGTGGACATCGCTGCGGCAGACATTCTGGTGAACGCCGACTGGAGATGTCCGGGTATGAGACGTGGATGTATGCGCTCAGAGCGGCGTCTTTCATTTCGTGTTTTTGCTTCCGGCTCCTTCAAGTTCGCGTTCAACTGAATCATCCTGGTCGTGCTCCGCACATCTCTCCTGTTCGCTGTTAGCCACCATGGATAGCACATTCTTCAAAGGCACCTCGACTGAACAGGTACAGCTATATTTCTATTGTGTGACGGATTACTTTCTGACACCGACTAGGATCGTCGCTTCTCGGATAAGGAGCTGCGTCTTCTGAGGACACTCAAGTTTCCACCCGAGTTCGAGCAAAAGGTGCGTTTACGGCGTTCGTCACCTCTACCCACATATTCACTGAGATGTCTAGGTTGATCTCAAGAAAGTGAACATGGCTGTTATGCGACCCTGGATAACTAACAAGGTCATCGAGTTCCTTGGCTTTGAGGACGAGGTCGTGGTGGAGTATGCGATGGGTCTGCTGGAAGATCCTAACGCTTCTGTACGTATATTGGTTGCAGTCGATGAAAACCTTTTCATGTGTTTTCTTAGACTGTTGATCCAAGAAAGATGCAAATCAACCTCACGGGCTTCCTGGAGAGCAAGACTGCGGACTTCATGTTGGCATTGTGGAAGCTGTTGCTCAGCGCACAAGAGTCAATCGGTGGCATTCCAGCAGAGTTCCTCGAAGCCAAAAAGGCGGAACTACGGGAGCGCCAGCTTACCGATAGCCGCACTATGGGGGAAGTGGACCGCCGCGCATCTGAAGCCCAACGGGGTGCACCCCGGCTCGACGAGTTCCGTGGCGATGGGAGAGGCAGAGGTCGGGGGCGTGGTGGATTCGGTGGAAGAGGAGATTTTGGTGGAAGGGGTGGATTCGGTGGAGGGAGGGATGACTTCGGTGGGGGTGGGAGAGGCGCGCAGGGAGAGCGGGATAGCGGGTGGGGGGCGAGAGCTAGGGGAAGAGGCGGGTACGGAGGGCAAAGCGATCGCCCTCGATTCGATGATCGAGATGGGGGACGGGACCGTTCGCCTCCTCCGTACCGCCGTCGCCGTTCACCTGACGATCGCGACCGTCCTCCCGCCCCTCGTCGCTCATCACCTCCTCGCCGTCGGTCGCCTACGGAGAGCCCACCACCCAGGAAGCGCCGTTCGCCCTCTATCACTCCACCTCGTCGTCGACGCTCTCCTTCCGAGACTCCACCTCGTCGCAGCCGACGGTCACCTTCCGAAACTCCACCTCGTGCTCGTAGAGATCGAAGCGACAGCCGCTCTCCAGATCGTTCGAAGAAGACGGCCGCGCCACCTCGTCGCGGAGGAGGTCGTGACCGTAGCCCACCCCGGCGGCGCCGTTCGCCAAGTCACGACTCTGACAGCGATGCCAGCAGATCTCCAACGCCTGATAGGAGAAGGCGACCGTCTCCGCCCCGGAGAAGCGGTCGAGACCGGACACCTCCCCATAGCGCTGGCAAGCGAGATGGTCGAGGTCGTGTATCTCGCAGCCCTTCGCCCGACGGCAGAAAGCGCTCTTCGAGGAGACAAGATAATCACGATTCGGATGATGAGCGCGAGGTCAAGAGGCCGCGCCGCGACGGTCCCTCGGTCTCCCCTGTTGAAAAGAAACGTGGCGAGGCCAAGAAGAATGGAACTGCCGCTGTCGTGAGTCGTGCTTATTGCGGATTGTTTCGCAGCTGACGAGATGCTGACAGCTGAGTCATAGTGATCCTGCAAAGGCAGAGAGTGAGCTCAAAGAGAAGCTCTTGCGGCAAAAGGTGGTTAAGAGCCGGAAGAGCGTCCAGAGCAGCTCCACCTGACCGAGCGAGGATGGTTCGGAGGTGTACTTACAAGGCTTGAACGCCGTTCCATCGTGTTGTATGCCATATGCTCATTAAAATCCAGCTTGCACATCCGCAGGAAGACCGGCCGATGCCGTGATGAGTGCTTTTGGCCCTCGTTTCCATTTGGAAAATGCTGCTGCATGACTGATGGGTTCCCGAAGCTTTGCAGGTTCTCCGGCTGATTGCCGGCCCCCGGCTGACTACGCCCCGCCTTTACAACATCTTACGATGAACCTGCGGCCTATCACTGCGGATCCGACGGGATTGCGAATCTGCTGTGCCCCTCGTTTCCCTCAGAAGAGCATAGTCCAATGCCGTCTGATGAGTTTCGGCAAGCTTGACGACCGGCGCTGTGAGCTTGGTCATCTACTTGTCCTCAATCTGCGTGAGATTCCCACTCCAAATTGATGATAAGGATGCGACGTACGTATCCAATACATAGCGCATTGGGCAGTGTCGGTCAACTGTAGGACGTAGGCGGAGAAGAATCAATTGCAATGGGCTGCATTCAGGTCAGGTCCCATCAACTGCGGTGAGGCTACGTCGGACACAACCCAGCCCACCGGACCGCGACGACAAGAAGGATGATCACGAGTTGCACACCCGCTTTAGGATGCCATGCTCCAAAACTGCGCAGGAAGTCGGCGGTGCAGGCCTGTAAGGGCACCAGGACGACGAACTGTAGGCAAATGGTGCTCCTTCTGCTTCCGTTCAACTTGTACAGTAGTAATCTTCACGTGTTCCACGACTTAGCCCCATGACGAGAGCCTTGCAAGGCAACATCATAGTTAAACTGTACAGAACCAGCCATTTTGTCGGCATCCCGGACAGAAGTGGATGGTGCAGGTGCTGCGAAGCGGGAGATCGTCTGCAGTCTTCCCGCTTGTCTCGGTCCTGCACAGCATTTCCCTGACCCGTTCACGTGCTTCTCAGAAGAGCGCCCATCTCCACCCAGTTGCGTCCAGGGTCTGCCCATGAGGGTCTGTTCATCGGACACTGCTTTCCCGACGCAAACATCGTCATGCTACCCTTTCTATGTCGCTGCGGAACGCTTGCCCATACTCGTTTTCTATGGATCAGTTCTGATTGGATACCCCTGAATGCACCCAGGCTGTGCTGTATCCCGCCGAAGAGGTACGGCAGTTGCTATTTTGGTCTTCGCGAGGTGCGCATCGGTCAAACCGCAGTGGCCCTCAGCATTTGGCATGACATGCCAAGCCCAAATGGCGACTCTTCGAACTGCGATTTCCACTGTGCCGGCGGCAGTGCAAGCTTTGTACTCTGAAGAGTCGGCCGGGAGTAGGCGGACAAAGTACAGGCTACGCGGTACTGTGCCTTGGGCGAACCGAACTCGATATGGAGAGGGCCAGATTGTCGAACGAGGAAGCTACGTGAGTACTGATGGCACTTCTTCGAAACGTAAGCCATACCGAGAGAAGGAAGGCACGGCACAATTTGCGCGTTCATTCATCTCCCGGAACTGACGAGACCCCGTACAGTGATTGCCCTCGTGCAAACATCAGGTTCCGGCGGCTGACTCGCTCTCCTTCGTGACTGCGAGCATAGCACCCCGCAGCGCGGCCCGTTATGCACTTTCACTGCCGCTGGGTTCAACCCGAATAATTCGCGCGCATCGGAAATGGGCGTCGGGTCAATTGACTTCTGATTCTCTGCCCCTGCAGGCGGCCGACGGGGATGGCCGTGATACAGGCTCGTACAGGACCCCGCAATTTCATGCATAGGTACGGAGCATGGACTCACCGCACGGGCTGGCCGTATATAATGCCGAGGGTTTCTCTTGTGTTCCAGTGTCCTCCCAGACAAGTCTACCTCTCAACTCCATAATGCGTTTTGCAGCCATCTCCCTCCTCTTAGCTGCTACTCCCTTGGTCGTCGAGGCCTATCCTCAATATGCCAAACGCCTTGCCGGATCTCGCAATGACAACCGTGCGAAGTATCCTATTTTGAGGCGCGCCGCGGTCCCGTACTCGGACCAATATCCCTACACTGGTGCGAAGCTCGACGGACAGAGTGGAACCGGGAAGGGAGGCGTGCAAGTGCCTGCCCCTGGCGACACGGCCCATGAATATCAGGATCCTCCTCCTGGTGCTTACCGTGGCCCTTGGTGAGTGCTTCCCGCAACTTTGTATGTGGAAATTGACCGCAGACTGACAGCCCTGGCCTGAACACGTTGGCTAACCATGGCTTCCTCTCGCGTGATGGCATCACCACGTACACCGAAATGGTGGCTGGTCTTCAGAATGTCTACAACGTCGACTTTTCAACTGCCGTAGCGCTCACCATGCTTGGCTTCGTTTTCGATGGGGATCCCATCTCCGAGATGATGTCCATTGGCGGTGATGCTACTCTCATAACCGGCCAGGACGGAAACTTCACGGGTGAATATGGTGGAGTCAGCAAGCATGGCACTTTTGAGCTGTAAGCATGTATGAACGATCGTTTTCCGGAAGCTAACAAATCTTCAGTGATGTCTCCCTCACCCGCAATGACTTTTACTTGAACGGGGACTCCTATAGCTTCAACGGCACGCTGTTCGGCATGATGTTGGCGACCGCCAAGAATACCTCGACAGCGGCGAACCCGTACGTTGACTCTCGGACATCCATAGAGCCACAGCTGATATCATGATAGGCTGTTTGACTTCAACGCCATGGCGCTGTACCGGTCGCAGCAGTACGACCGTGCGAGGGTGGAAAACCCCTGGCTGTACTTCCCACAGCTGGCGGTATGCAGTTCTCATCCGTACCTTTGTGCCACATCTGAAGAGGCTCACAGCTCCACAACTACGGCGCGGCCACGTTCCTGTACGAAGCCTTCCCGTCTTCCGCAAAGAACAACACGCCCGACCTGGAGACGATCTCGTCCTTCTTCGGTGCCGTGCAGCTCGAGGACGGCACTTGGGGCCACGTCGGCGAGCGCCCGCCACCCAACTGGCACAACCGCGTCACCCCGATGACGCTGGCGGACGTGACCGGCGGCATCGACGCGCTGTACGCGGCGTACCCGAAGGACTTTGGCGCCAACCTCGGTGGCACATGGTTCTCGCTCAACGAGACGTACACGCCCTCCACCGGGTCGAACAGCTCGGCGGGCGACAGCGCTCTGGTTTGCGGCGCGTACGGGGAGATCCTCAACACTGCCCGTGAGTCCCTCCATTCCACAACTATCGTTATGGACCATAGCTGAGAATGCTACAGTCAGCGCACCCCAGCCGTACGCCATGTACGGCTTCGTGCTCGAGAAGGCCGGGCCCGTCTTCGCCCCTTACAACTGCTCGTTCCCAGGCCTGCCGACGAGCATCGCCGGGCTCGCCAGCTAGCTTGACCAACCGTAGTCACTCTTCGCTTGAGTATTTAAGAACAGGGAAGGTGTTGTTGCACGCAACGCACTCCCTAGGACAATGTCATCATTTATCCTTACAGTGTGGAGTTATCTTCCGGAATGCCCTCGCCGAGGCGCGCAAAAGTCCAAGGGTCCTCGCTTTGAATAATATTCTAGGATGCCCTTCATATCGGCAGGGAGGGCCTGGCGCGACGCGAAAAATGAGAAAACAATACGGACAATGGAAATGGTATGGAAAGTTGGTGCATAGGGTAACCTGTGCCGGGTATACTACAAGAAGTTATGCTTTCCGGATTCGACAAATGCTTTGAAAAAAATGAGTTTCTGAACTACACTGTCTATTTGGGGGCTATATAATACCTGCCTTAGCCCATTGCGTCTGTTGAAGCTTTGCAGCGAACGAGCCGTGTTTCAG
The DNA here is from genome assembly GCA_001630345.1 of Calocera viscosa TUFC12733. NCBI lineage: Eukaryota > Fungi > Basidiomycota > Dacrymycetes > Dacrymycetales > Dacrymycetaceae > Calocera > Calocera viscosa. Next base: position 81,856 of record KV417296.1, on the reverse strand, counting down.
CTTTCCATACCATTTCCAACGCCTCTGTTGGTTTCTCATCACGCCTCGGTGAGGGTATTTTGGAAGATAAGTCTGACAGTGCGGGGCGCTTGTCCTCCCTCCGTCTCCTCCCTCAGCATGATGTTGCAAAGGTGACCTTTCAGCGTGCAGCGCGCTCGTCCAGTGTCTCGATAGCACCCACAAGCTTCGTATCCTCCTGCAGTCCAGGGTGAAGACCAGCAGGAACTCTCCGCCTCGCATACCGAGTCGGTTGCAGACGGATGCAGACAAAGTGTCATTAGAGATATAGAACAGAAACAAGAGCGAAAAAAGGCGAAAGCATTGGCATATACAAAGCAAGGTCGTGAGTGCATCCGAGGCGGCAGGTGTCGTGCGAGATGAGAGATGAGATGACACAAAGCAAGGGCATGAAAATGAAGAGGGAAAGGGAAGGGAGGGGGGAAAGGTGTCGGAGCGCTGTGCGAATGCAAGAGCCATATGCAAGACGCAGGACGGGACGCATGAAGGCGAATGAGTAAGATGTAAAGTGTGGCGGTCAAGGCAAAAAAAGAGAAAAGAGAAAAGGCCGGAAACAAATCAAAGCCTGCGCAACTTCATGGCTAAACTGTACAGTAGTCAACCATACTATCGGCATCCCGGGACAGAAGTGTCTGGATGGTGCAGGTGCCGCGCAGCGAGAGACCGTCTGCAATCTTCCCGCTTGTCTCGGTCCTGCTCAGCATTTCCCTGACGTTCTTCTCAGAGAAGAGCGCCCATCTCCACCCAGTTGCGCCCAGGGTTTGCCCATGAGTCTGTTCATGGACACTGTTGGGATAGATGGTCCGTGCGCGCACGCCGCGCGACCCTTGATAGACCGTGCAGGGTTTTCACCAGGGACCCTCACGGGTTTGCCAGGGCCAAGTCCGTTCTAAGACGTCGCCCAGTCCTACCGCACTCCTGAACTCCAACAGACACTGCTTTCCGAGCTACGCAACATCGTCATGCTATCCTTTCTATTCGGCTGCGGAAAGCTTGCCCGTACCCGTTTTCTATGGATCAGTTCTGATTGGATGCCCCGTAACTCACACAGGCTGTGCTGTATTCCGCCGAAGAGGTACGGCAGTTGCTATTTTGGTCTTCGCGAGCGGAGCGCATCGGTCAAACCGCAGTGACCCAGAGCATTTGGCATGGATATGCCAAGCCCAAATGGCGGTTCTTCGAGCTGCGATCTTTAGCTTGCCGGCGGCAGTGCAAGCTTTGAACTATGAAGAGTCGGTACCGGGAGTAGGCGGACAAAGTACAGGCTACGCGGTACTGTGCCTTGGGCGAACCGAACTCGATATGGAGAGGGCCAGATTGTCGAACGAGGAAGCTACGTGAGTACTGATGCCACTTTTTCGAAGCGTGAGCCTTCGAAAAAAGAAGGCACGGCACAATTTGCGCGTTCATTCATCTCCCGGAACTGACGAGACCCTGTTCAATAGATGATTGCCCTCGTGCAAACATCAGGTCTCCGCGGCTGACTTGTTCTCCTTCGTGACTGCGAGCATAGCACCCCGCAGCGCGGCCCGTCATGCGCCTTCACTGCCGCTGGGTTCAACCCGAATAATTCGCGCGTATCGGAAATGGTCGTCGGGTCAATTAACTTCTGGTTCTCTGCCCCTGCAGGCGGCCGCCGTGGATGGGCGTGGGTACAGGCTCGTACAGGACTCCGAAATTTCATGCATAGGTACCGAGCATAGTCTCACGGTATGGGCTGGCCGTATATAATGCCGAAGGTTTGCTCTCGTGTCCTCCCAGACAAGTCTACTTCTCTGCTCCATCATGCGTTTTGCAGCCATCTCCCTCCTCTTAGCCGCCACTCCCTTGGTCGTCGAGGCCTATCCTCAATATGCCAAACGCCTTGCCGGATCTCGCAATGACAACCGTGCGAAGTATCCTATTTTGAGGCGCGCCGCGGCCCCGTATTCAGACCAATATCCCTACACTGGTGCGAAGCTCGATGGACAGGCTGGAACCGGGAAGGGAGGCGTGCAGGTGCCTGCCCCTGGTGACACGGCCCATGAATATCAGGATCCTCCCCCTGGTGCTTACCGTGGCCCTTGGTGAGTGCTTCCCGCAACTTTGTATGTGGAAATTGACCGCAGACTAACAGCCCTGGCCTGAACACGTTGGCTAACCATGGCTTCCTCTCGCGTGATGGCATCACCACGTACACCGAAATGGTGGCTGGTCTTCAGAATGTCTACAACGTCGACTTTCCAACTGCCGTAGTGCTCACCATGCTTGGATTTGTTTTCGATGGGGATCCCATCTCCGAGATGTTGTCCATTGGTGGTGATGCGACTCTGACGACCGGCCAGGATGGAAACTTCACGGGTGAATATGGTGGAGTCAGCAAGCATGGCACTTTTGAGCTGTAAGTATCCATGAACGATCGCTTTTCTGATGCTAACAAGTCTTCAGCGATGTCTCCCTCACCCGCAATGACTTTTACTTGAACGGGGACTCCCACAGCTTCAACGGCACGCTGTTCGGCATGATGCTGGAAACTGCCCAGAATACCTCGTCGGCGGCGAATCCGTACGTTGACTCTCGGGTTTCCATGGAGCCACAGCTGAGATCATGCTAGGCTGTTCGACTTCAACGCCATGGCGCTGTACCGGTCGCAGCAGTACGACCGTGCGAGGGTGGAAAACCCCTACCTATACTTCCCACAGTTGGCGGTATGCGGTTCCTATCCCCACACATGTACCACAGCTGAAGAGGATCACAGCTCCACAACTACGGCGCGGCCACGTTCCTGTACGAGGCCTTCCCCTCTTCCGCGAAGAACAACACGCCCGACCTAGAGACGATCTCGTCCTTCTTCGGCGCCGTGCAGCTCGCGAACGGCACCTGGAGCCACGTCGGCGAGCGCCCGCCGTCCAACTGGCACAACCGCGTCACCCCGATGACGCTGGCGGACGTTTCGGACGGCATCGATGCTCTGTACGCAGCGTACCCGAAGGAATTTGGCGCGAACCTCGCTGGCGTGTGGTACTCGCTCAACCAGACGCACACGTCCTCCGGGTCGAACAGCTCGGCGGGCGACAGCACCCTGATCTGCGGCGCGTACGGGGAGCTCCTCAACACGGCCCGTGAGTCCCTCCATTCCACACCTACCGTTATGCGCCGTGGCTGAGAATGCTACAGTCAGCGCACCCCAGCCATACGCCATGTACGGCTTCGTGCTCGAGAAGGCCGGACCCGTCTTTGCCCCTTACAACTGTTCGTTCGCTGGCGCGCCGACGAGCATTGCCGATCTCTATACCGCGCTATAAATCGTGCAGCTTGACCAACCGTAGTCACGCTTCGTTTGATTAATTAAGAACAGGCAGGTGTTGTTGCACGCAACGCACTCCCTAGGACAATGTCATCATTTATGCTTACAGTGCGGGAATCTCGGTCGGTTACATCGTGGACATCCCATGCCCTGTGTCCTCCCTGCAGTCCAGGGTAAGGACCGGCAGGAGCCCTCTGCCTCGGGCAGGGATCTATTCGGTTCGGTTCGGTCCGGTTCGACATTTGGATAAGGCCGGCTTCGGTTCAGTTTTGGGCTCGGTTTGGTTCTGGACCGGTTCCAGGGGAGTCCAGGTTGACCGTAGAAAGGCTCCAGCGACTCCTTGCCATGCTCATGGATAACAGAGGGATCAGCATAGAAGTGATAACAGGTAACTTGTGTGCACCCACAATGTGTTGTGCGAGGTTTACATAAAGATCGACTGTCCACAATTGGTCGAAAGTGGGAGGATGGAAGGACGCTGGGAAGGAAGGCTTGTGTTATGAACTCCATTTGAAGGCGATTGATCACGTGCTTTGCAAACTGGTTCAAAACCGGTTCGCACGGGTTCGAAGCGGTCTGCAGTTGCTGAAATGGCCGGTCTCGGTTTAGAACCGGTCTTGCAAACCGAACCGAAACCGACCGGCAAATTGCGGTTTTCGCGGTTCGGTCATGACCTCTGTGCATCCCTAGCCTCAATACCAAGGCCGCCGCAGATGGATGAAGACGAGTGTCATTATAGATACAGTACAGAAACAAGAGCGAAGAAGGTCGAAAGCAATCAGGATGTTACAAAGAAAGGTCGTGAGTGCGCCCGAGGCGGCAGGTGTCGTGCAATATGAGAGATGAGAGATGACACAAAGCGAAGCGTGAGAAGAGGGATTGGTGTCGGAACGCTGTGCGAATGCAGGAGCAAGATGCAAGGTGCAAGATGGAAAGCATCAAAGAAAATGTGTAAGGTGTAAGATGTCGGCGGTCGAGCCAAGAAAGTCGAAAGTCGAAAGAAGACAAAACGAATCAAAGCGAGTAAACCAAATGCGGGAAATTTTCGAACGCCAGTCAAAGGCGCTTTCACAGCTCTTCCCAAATAGGCAATCGCTGGTCCATCTCCTCCACGCAGGTCTCTAGAGGCTGTTCATGTTCGGCGTGTTGTTGTAGTTCTGATGAGTACGGTCGTTCTTCTTGTTCTCGCGGCGGGTGCTGCGGCCGCTGTTGCAGCCGCCCACTTCCGGGCGAGCAATCAGTCAACGCTCGCCTGAGCGGTAGCCTCCTCCTCCCTGGCTCCTGCACGCGCGCGCGTTTCCTAGCCGGCTGAGGGGTGGGCGAGCCGCTCCCCCTCCCCAGCGCCGGCTCGGCAGTCGAGAAGGGAGCGTGAAGGCGCTCTTGCACGGGAGAGGGGGGGAGCGGGATCTGCGCTGGGTCCACTTCCATCTACATCCACTGCGTCAGGCGTGTCCTAAACCTCAAAGCCAGGGAGAAGAACGCACCTGCACGCCATACGCCTCACTCACATCCGCCAGTGGGAGGACCGTCAACCCCCGCGCGAGGCGGTCGTATTGCTCGCTGATGTCTTCTGGGAGGAAGGGGGAGGTGAGGAGAAGGCGGGCGATGTCTGTTGCTGGCCATGAGGGGGGCAGGGGCAGGGGGCTGAGGGTACTCGGGCGGGGGTCGAGGGGGTCGAAGCTAAACTCGAAGGAGGGTAGATGGGAGGGGGCGGGGGCGAGGGCGAGGGGGCGTTTGGCCGCGGGCTTGCGTTTGCCCGACTTGCCAGCTTTGCTCGGTTTGAGCGGTGCGGAGGGCTTGGCCGCGAGGGCGACACGCCCCTCGGCAGGCTTCTTCCCGCTCGCACGCTGCTTGCCCTTCCTTTTCGTTTTCCCCTCTTTCCTAGGGAGCAAGCCGGTAAGAGGATCCAAGTTCTCCTTATCGCCTACGCTGCGTCCTCCTACGGCCGGGGGGGACACTCCTGCTCCACCTGCGGAGGAGGACGGGAGTGAGGGCATGAGGAGGGAGAAGAGGGATTGCCCCTTTGCCTGCGACGGGGAGGGGGAGGGGAGGGTGTGTGCGCGTTGCAGAGCGGGCCGAGGCGGGGAGGGGTCTTGATATATGTGGAAGGACATCGTGGGGGCTGGGGGTGGAGAGGTTGGTGGTGGTGGTGGTGGATATCGATGAGCTGGGGAGGGAGGAGGGAGACCAAGAGCCAAGAGCCGTGTGTATGATCACCAGTGGTGGGATGCGGTTGTCAAACACAACACATGTCGCGCCCCTGCCCTGTACAATTGCGGCGAGCGTGTGCGATGTGCTCGTGCGTATTCGGATTGTGACAGCCTAAAAGTAGGGTCTAACAGACTCGGCGCGTCCAGGACAGGGTCACGTGCTGTGATATGATAAAGAAGCGGGTGAGCCCTGAGCCTCCGAGTCTCGCTGCTGGCGATTAATTACGGCTTACCGTCGAGCTTGCTACAAGGTTGCATACATCACAGCAATCACAGCAATCACAGAGCATGCCACGCATCATCGTCACTGGTACGCCTCCCCGCTCCGACACCCACCCGGCCGCGAGCTAACCATCCCCATCCCGCAGGCGCATCCGGCGTCCTAGGCAGCGCCGTCTACTCCGCTTTCACCTCCACCTCCTCATCGCAGAAAGAGCAGGAGAATGGGAATGAGAAGTACACCGTCCTAGGCCTATCCTACTCCACCCCCGTCCCCGGGCTCACCCCTCTCGACCTCCTCGACCCCCCCGCCGTCGAAAAGCTGTGGGAGGAGTTCAAGCCCGATTGGGTAGTGCACTGTGCGGCTGAGCGGAGGCCGGATGTGGCTGAGAGGGATCCGGAGCGGGCTGAGCGGGTGCGTCCCCGGGGTTCTACTTTGAGCCGCAGCTGATCTGATGGGGAGTGTAGCTGAACGCCGGTGTCCCCGGCCATCTCGCCTCCCTCGCCTCCAAACACTCCCACAAGCTCATCTACATCTCCACAGACTACGTCTTCCCCGGCACCACGCCTCCCTACTCCCCCTCCTCCCCTCCGCACCCGCTAAACCTCTACGGCCGCACCAAGCTCCTCGGCGAACTTGCCCTAGCCCCCTACACAGGGGTGGCAACAAGCGTGCGCGTGCCGGTGCTGTATGGACCGGTGAAGAAGCCGTCAGATAGCGCGGTGAACGTGTTGGAGGAGATCGTGAGGGACCAGAGCGGGAAGAAGTACAAGATGGACGATTGGCAGGTCAGGTACCCGACGAACGTACTTGACGTAGCTGGCTTCCTGGTGCGGCTCGTCGGTAAGCCCTTTTCCCTTCCCCGCTCCCTCCAGCGTCCGTGGGGCGGAATTGACCTCCTTTCAACCCAGAGCTCGCCAAGCCCCTTCCCCAAATAGTACACTACACCGCCCCGCACACGTTTACAAAATACACCCTCTGCCTGGCCTTCGGGACGCTCCTCTCCCTCCCCACCGCACACATCATCCCGGACGTGCCTGACCCGTCCGCCCCTGTGCCGGCAGGGGGCGCACAGAGGCCGAGGGACTGCAGGCTGAGCATGAGGGAGACGGATGCGCTTTTTGGCCTTGCGGAGGACGAGGGGGAGGGGGGGAGTTGGCAGGGGCAGGAAGTTGTCAAGTGGTTTGAGGGCTGGTTTGCGCGGGAAGAGGGCGCGTAGCGTTCAAGTTCTCGCTGTGTAAGAATGAACAAATGAAATGAATAAATGAGTTCAGAGCAGGACATTTCGATTTCCAAGCATCGGATAGGGGCCGAGATGACGGGAGCGTGGAGGACATCGCCCAAGTGCAGGTGGTGTTTCCTATCCCCTGCCCGAAAGCCGCACACTGTACGCATACTGAACGATACCATCCTCCGACCATGCAGAAGACGGCTGAGGATTTTCAGGTTCGCGGACGAGGACGAGTAGACCTAGCAAGGCCATGGCATGGTGGCTTGGTTCGACGGCTGGTTTAGGCATCAGGCGGATCGGGAAAAGCTGATGTAGGACTGTCACTGTTGCATTATTCATAACGTGGCTACTTCCGGGGTCTGAGGAAACGCTCCCTGTCGAACTTGTAATCCGTCACCCCCATGCCCTTCCTGATCATACCTGTCGTCATGATCCCGTCCACCTCATTGTCGTAGGCGTCAGGAAGCGCCACCTTGTGCATCTGGTGGAAGCTCAACGGCTTGTGTTCGTCATAGTTCATCGCGCAAACATATTCCCAGTAGATCGGCATCCATCCTGCCGTTTCCCAGTCGATCACCCCGGCTAGCTTGCCATCGCGAATAAGAATATTGTGGTCCGCGAGGTC
>KV417296.1:0-72201 GCA_001630345.1 Calocera viscosa TUFC12733 | reverse complement strand
TTTGCGACCATCTGGGCCCAATGGAATTCAACGTCTGGATCTTGGTTTACTGATGAGACTACGCCTACCTTGCCAGAGGAATACCGAACGGCGAAAAGAGTGAACGAAAGGAGGAGTAACTTGTGCGACTGTGCACGCGCCGCGCGGCTGGGTCTCGGAGCGGAAGTTTAAATGATACTGAGTTAGGACCACGTGCTCGCCATCCCCATTGTCTTCGGATACCCCTGTTCCTCATATTTAAACAGTCGAGCAGCGTACCAACCGTGTCACTTCTCTCTTCCCCACCTCTCGAACCCCAACTTTGATTACGACAACACATCGTTTACATGGACGACGATGCTCTCTATCTTCGGGTCTTCAATGCAGTCAGAGGCACAAACGCGTATGAATTCTGTTTCCAGAAGGCAGATGCTCGAAGTGCATTCCGTTCAGAACTCATAATCCGATCCAATAAACCCACGTGGATTTGTGGTTCGGCAACGCGTGGTAGCGACCACCAAACGGGAGGTGTTCTTGTCTTCCTCAAGATTGCCGTTCTCGGGGGCGCTTGGCCAGACGTGTTCCTCCAATGCAACAACGACTTCGCAGCCATGGTTCAGACTGAGCCATGGAAGTATACCACCTCCCGAACTGCCGCGGAGCGTCTTCTCGATATATTGTATGACCAAGGCATGGTTGGGGCTAGGGGGGACATCTTGGCTGCAGAAGCACTAGCTCAAGCAATGGCAAGGCATCGCCCACCTCCATACCCACTTGCTCCCGCCGACATAGTCCAGTCCGTGAACTTCAAAGTCGTTGCGTGAACAGCACACATCGAGTGAGTACTGGTGGTTATTCCGCACCAACAACATCATGTACTCAATCAAATCTTGAAAGGCGCGCGCAACACGAGGAATCAGAGCATCATTTGAGTCGGGGCATCCAAGTCAGGGAGGCGCGTTCAGAGTATGAGGAATGGAGACTTCACGAGAGTTGCGAGGGAGAGACGAGCATCCTATGAAATGTACAATGAAGCTGTAAAGAAGTTCCCGTTACCAGTTCCTATTGCCCCGGAATCGTGTCATGTACGTTACGGGGGTGCGACACTAGCGCAGCCATCTGTTCGCAGTGCGTAGGCGGGCATCCATGCGGCCGTCTCCCAGTCTATCAGCCCAGAAGCTATGTCGTGGCCCACTCCGAACTTCCAAAGGGGCATCCGCATGGGGAACCTGAGTGGACTGCATGTCGTCAATGCCGTCCGACGTTCTGTAGAACTCCCGCCTGATACTGAGCCAGGAAGTGCCGCCCAGACCTTCACGCCCGCGTAATACTTTGGCATATTTCCGAAGGTCCATAGATGGGTCGAGCGCTCACCACAGCTCTGCATCAAGTGACAGACCGAATATGACTGCCAGAGGATACGTCTGCGCATATGAGAAACGGTCCAAGATTGTCAAGGCCCTGCGCGGAAAACACGAGAAGGCGACGAAGACTGTAGTTACCGCCTAATACAAAAGGATGATTAAAAGCCCAGAGACGTGCGCGGCGTGCTTGGTTCTTGCAGATGGGTAAGAGGTGATCATGGCAGAGTGAACAAGACAGTGTCCCAACACCTACCCGGCATTCTGCGTAGCAGCTGAGAACGGCACGGCACTGTTCGTTGCACAGGCATATCGATGCGCTTCCTCAGCGCCGGTCGTGAGACGATACTGGTTTGTTTGAGTACCGATGTACACGTAAGATGAGAGCTTCCCCCGACATCCCGGGTATTCCGCTCTCACAGCTCCAGCAGCCTGCGTCCCCGCGCCCGCTCGATGTCCTGCCTGCTCCGCACTCCCTGACCCTTCTCGAGTCTCCTGCCCCTGCCACCTACTCCGTCGCCCATACCCGGGCGCGCCTGACCGGACCACAGTGCGAGGCACGTAGCCTTTACGACGTTCATCGGGTTCCTGCTGCCCATGATCTTGCCCGAGATGTCCTTGATGCCGGCGGCCTTGCACACCTGATGCATGACCGGTCCCGCTTTCAGGCCGAAGCCGAGCGGACGGGGCCGGAGTATCACCTCCGTGGCGCCGAACTTGATCCTGATCTCATGCCAAATCGTGCGCGTCTCGAACCGCTCGACTCGGTCCATGCTGACGATGCCGTCGCGGAAGGCCCTTTCGGCGGCCGTCGCAGACTGCTCGTGCTTCCCCTGGCCCCAGCCGACAAGCCCGTTCCCGTCGCCGATAATGTACATCGTTGCGACGCGATCGATCTTGCCCTTGCCCGTCTGCTGCACGGCGCGGCGCGACCAGATCTTGTACCTGTGCAGCTTGTCCACGCCCTGCTCGGCCCAGACGGTGCGTGGGAGAGCGCGCTGTGTGCTGAGCCCTGCTTTGCTGGCCTTCCCCTCCTTGTTCAGGCGAGAGAGCATCTTGCCCGCGTCGCTGGCAGACACGAACTTGCCGTCGCTGCCGATCGGCCAGAACGTGCGCACGGCATTGTTGATCTTGAGCCGCATTTTGTACGGATTCGCCCAGTTTGGTGGCTCGTCGTACTGGATTGTGGTGTCGTGGTACGGCATCGGGTGGAGGAGGCTCGGGAAGGTGGTGAGGTGGGAGAGGTCAAGGTCTCGACGCAGAGGTGGGTGCTTCGGCGCTTCCACCTTGGGCCGCAGGTCTGGTGGAGGTGGGACATGCCCTTGTGAGGACGCCATTCGTCCCGCGCTACGGGAGTGCACGATTGCGCTTCCCGTTTGTGGTAGGCGGTGTGCAGGCCGGCGTAGACATCGTAGCGTATTCATGGAGGGAGGGATGATTCAGCACGAAGACAAGTGCCGGATGGGCGGTGTTGCAGCCTGATCGAGCCCTCCAAGCCGCGGTGGGTTGCAATCCCTCTGCCGAGCCTAGGCAGACGGAGACGATGAGCTCGATGTATGCCGCAAGCGGAGACCGATCGTGAACGCGCGATGAGAGGGGAGGAGATGGTGCCTCGAGAGCGTGCGCGAGAAAGAGAAAAATAGACTCCGTGCGCCACATCCGACCCTGATTTCGACCTTTTCGGGACGTCCTGCGCTCCTCACACGACACCCAAACTTGCGGCAGGATGGCCTCCCTCTTCACTCGGACGCCCTCCTCCCCCCTCCTCGCCGCGTTTCTCTCTCGAGTGCGCACACGGGCGCTCGCCGCCCTCCCGCCCTCCCAGCACTCCTCTCCGCCCACCCCGCTCCCCGTCCAGAACCCCTTCATCCCGCGATACAACCCGGCCTCGCGCTGCTGGGCACCGCCCGAGTACTCGAAGCGCCGGCAAAAGGAGCTGCTGAGGGCAGCGCAGGAGGAGGGGTTCGAGGAGTGGATGCCGCGGGGCGAGGGAGAGCGTGTGGGCGGGGGGAAGCGCGCGATGCGGAAGGCACACGCGCCGGTCGTCATACAGCCCGAGACGGCGGAGGAGGGCGCGGGAGTGGAGGTAGAGGTGCAGGGAGAATCCACGGTTGTTGAGCTCGCTCCTGTTGCTCCGGCCGTACCCGTTCCCCTGGTCGCCGCGGCCGTCAGCAAGCTCGCTCAAAAGCACGTCCCGCAGCCGAACACGACGCCGCAGGAGATGGCGGACCCCACCGCGCCTTTCCAGTGGATTGGCGTGCCCAGCCCAGTGTACAACCACCCGACGGTGTATGGCTCCAAGCCGCGGGAGAAGTGGTTCAAGGGTCACAAGTGGGTGCGGGCGAGGGCGGAAAAGCAGAAGGAGATCGACCACAATATCGAGACGATGGACGAGCGCATACAGGATTGGCGCAACGTACGTCTTTCCCGTTCCTTGATTTGCATGGTATTGATGCTGATTATATGCACAGAACAGGGAGCTGCGGAGAAAGTCGGGCAAGGTCAAGGGAGGGTTACCGTTCTAGGCGTTTGGTGGATATATGCACCGCGCGTGCAATTAATGGAAATCGAGATTCATCTCTTAGAGTCTCCCGTGCCCCGGTGGATGCATGACATCAAAGAAGATGTGTACGAACTCTTCGAATGCCGGTCAGCCTCGAGCGCATGTGGGTCAGCACAACGCGCTCCCTAGCTCGAACACTCGGTGAGACTCGACCCTTTGTCCTATATTCTGATGCCTGTTTGTTGGAGCATTTGGATGTCATCCTCATCGAGATCAGTAGGATGTTTCCAGATGTCTGGTAGACATCGTACTAATCTCGATGCTTGCTTCTCCAGCTTGCCTGTCCTTTCAGCACCTCATGAACTCAAACACTTGTGGACTTGAACTGTGCTGTATAGCTGAAGGACCAGGATCACTCTGCTTTGTTCAGATACCTGAGAGATATTGCCATGCATTGATGGGCTGGTCAGTTTCAAGTGTGGCAGGGAGAGCACGACGGCATCCTCCGAGTTGGCAGGCATTGACACTGCCATCTACCCGCCGATCAGCCCCGAGAACTTGTCATTGTGTCTCAAGACGTTGCTGAGGGAAACGTCTTCGTGGCAGAATGTGGTCTCCTTATATTCGCGGCCGAACCTCCTGACGAGCTTTCAGCTGAGGGTCGGCCGGAAGTCTCGTACTCGCTCTTTCATTTGTGCCCAGAAGGCTGCCGTGTCCAATCATGGAGGAACACGAAAGTCGGAATCTGTCGGCGGAGAATACATTGGGCCTCCACCTGCGCTGCACACTGAGTGAATAACAACCTGCTTATCGTCTTCAGTTGAATGATGCGATATCGGAGCGCGAGCCCGGCTGCCTCGATCTCTTCGGAACTCATATTCTCCAAAGTCAATAAGAACGATTTTCCAGGGAGTTCTGTGATCAGCAGATAGGAAGGGTGGTCGCATCCAGATCGACGAGCGAAGGGATTGTCATGTGTTGCAAGACAAGAAGCATGGCGTTCATCTCTGCGTGTGTAACGCGCGATCCCGTCTTAATGTATACGCCGGGCAAGATCTTCTGCACGTTACCAGACAGAAAATTGTCTTATGGGACGAGCTTTCGGCCGAGTTTGCATGCGAGAACGTAGGCCAGCACAGGCAGGCCCAGCGGGAGCAGTCAGACGCGGTTCAAGAGTGGCAATGACCACTATAGACGTGAAATAGGAAAATAGGAGCATCGCAGCCTATCGAAAGAGGTCCATTGGTACAAGGAACATAGTTTGGGTATGCAACGCGCGAACGAGGCGAACAGCCCGCGTGGCCAGGTTCCGAGTGTGTCGGAAAGTTCGCGCGTCTCAAACAAAAGGAAAGTAAGACGGGACCTAATGCTCCAAAGGACGGCTAGAACATGCTGGGCCTCAGGCGCGATAGGGGCGCCTATCTCACTACTCTGACATAAGACGAGCGATCAGCGCGTTAACCAGCGGCTCGCTGCTCTCCCTCGCACTCGCACCAGGCATTCTTTTCGATCCTCGATGGCCGCCGACAGACTTCTCGCGCGCGCTTTCCGACTAGCAGACGAACTGCAACCGCCCCTGTCGCCTCCCATCGTCAGAGATCCTGGGAAACCACTCGAACCCAACACCCTGTATTTCATCGCCCGTCCAGAAGGCGATACAGTACTCTTCAGTCTCTTTCACCACTATTCCTTCGGCTTGGGCTGGCCCATCATCTGCACATGGCCGGCTCATGGCCGACCCACCATGACGAATGGAGGAGCCAAGCAACTTTCCGACATTCCCATCCGCGGGATGTTCTATCGCATCGAAGCCATGAACACTGCTGCTGCTCGAGAGGGCTTCATACAAGTTGGATGGGACTGCCTGTACGATTTTCCGACCGCTTACGAAACACAAGATCTATCGACCTGCGGGAAATGGGTAACCTGGGTCCTACAACGGATGCGAACGGAGAAGGTTATTACCTGCAGACCCGAAGAGCTTGTTCCCATAACCTCGGCGGCCCTCAAAGAAGCTCCCATTGAGATCACCGGCTCGAGGGAGCAAGTTTGGTCTGTAGCTGACCTCAGCATAACTGCACAGATGGCAGCGATGGAGCGCGCGTCTCCTAAACACAGGCTAAGTGAGATCTCTTGTCATATCATACTGGTAGCGCCCATTCTGACTCCTTCATATTAGGACCCCTCGGACACCCCATGGATCTGTTAGATGATAGCATGAGGGATAGCATGATGGAAAGCATTATGGATAGCATGATGGGGTAAGAGACGGGTTGCAAGGCGTTTGTCAGATTTTATGCAACCCAAACGTACCATCTATACATGTTACACAAATTGTTGTGCGCTGAATGTCTCGGCGAGCTTAGGTCCTCCATCGGCAACATGGACCCGTCTCGGGAAAGCGAGCATTTGCGCCGTAGCGAGATTGACTACACAGAGTAGCTCAGACCTCTAATAGTCTCATTCGCTATCTTCCGCCTTCACGTCATGCAACTACATCGGGTAGCCCACTGACTACAAACGGTGTTCAAGAAACTTGCCGTGAATGTCCAAAGTCACCGCTCGCCACTGCATCTCGTATTGTATGGGCATGGCAACCTTCAGCATTCGCATGAACACCAGCGACCCGTTACCAAGATTCACCGAGCAAGCGTACTCCCAGTAGACCGGCATCCAACCTGCAGTCCCCCAGTCGATCAATCCTGAGAGCCTGCCTTGGTGGACCATGATGTTGTGATCGGTCACATCGCCATGAGTGAACACCGCGTTCGGGTCAAAATTGCTCAGTATCGGCTCCAAAGTGGTTCCCATGACGGGCCAAAACCTTGAGGCCTGTTTTCGAAGATGGGCTTGGAAAGCCGCAACGTCTTTGAGCGGCTCGATCGGCGAGTCATAGAAGTATGGCGCACGGATCCGTTCACCTGATGCGCTGCAGATTCCAAAGTCGGTCGTGTTCGGGATTCGCCGTATCGCTTCCAAAGCCGTGCGTAGATCTTCACCCACTTGATTCACTTGGGCGTCTGTCATTGTCTCTGCTGCCTCTCGAAAAATCGTACCCGGCATTTCAGACATGATGATGAGGGAGACATTCCCCCTAGGAAGCGGGTATATGACATAGTCAAATAATGTCGGACATGGAACGGCGGTGTAGTGTCGAACAAGCCACAACGCCTCCGCTTCCGTCCTTTGGGTAAACGAGCTGACGGGCTCTGCCAACGGCAAGTCCTTCGGCCAAACGCTGCGCTTGAAAACAATGCCCGGCCAGACCCTTCGAACATGATGACAACCTAGCTCTGTTGCCGCTGGAAAGATAGTCGAGGCTATGTTCCAGGCGAAACTGTAGGCAAATGCGCGGAAGCGAAGGGGTAGGGCGAGCCAGATCTTGCCCAGCAGCGGAAGGTGCTCGGACAGGCGGCGCGTGGAGATGGGCGATTCAGCATCCCTTGGGATTGAAAACATATCGTCCCCTGACGGCTGTTAATCACAGATGCATAGAAAATGTGTGGATAAGTCTTACCTGAAGGCTGAGGATTGGCTATGCTCGAAGGGTCGGGTGTCAGATGATTGGGTGCGAAGTCAAGACCCGTGGCTTGGGTTCGGGACTACAACGCCGGCGAGCGGTCATTAGCACACATGGCTCAGGGTTGCGAGCTGGCACGAAGCATGCTTACACAAGGTTGAGAAGCCAAACGAATGACACTGATTGGCCGTTCTCGCCGATGGCCTGATGATGGCGAAGTTGGGTAAAGTCGACAGCGAGGTGGATGGAGGTTGAGAGCAAGGAGCGACGAGCGTGAGAGGCCCGGGTGGTGCCGCCTAGGCCGTTCAGGGTACACCCAGTCAGTCCGGCAGAACTTGAAGGAACCTTGACAGGGACTTCTCCTGACGGGAGCTGATATCTCCCGTTCGCCATTGTCGTGATCTTATAATCTGGTGCACTGGTGCATGGGTGATGTCCGGCTTTACATCACGTCCACCTGCCCTCCTTCCGACATTGAAGTATGGCATTGATACCCCATCGTGGACCTTTCACCATCGGCCATCTATATGTGTCCGTGCAAAGCTCCTGGAAACTGGATGGCACAGTAGAGCTCGACTATGGGACCTCTTACTGGACTACCATGGAGTTGGGCAACGACCATCCTGATGAGGGTGCCTTCAGAGCACATTTCTCTACCGGGGACCCGTGCAAGATGACATTTGGATGGGGTCCTGGCGGTCACCATACCCGCCACATCAGAATCTTCCTTACCGTGGCAATCCTGAGCCCCCGGGCTGTTCAAGCCTACCAGCAGATTGGCAAGGCATCCGAGACAGAAGTCAATGGGACACATCCACCCACCGGTCTCACAGATCCTGAGAAGTGGATTAGGTGGTTCTTGGGCCGATTGCTGGGTGCAGGGGTCATTGGAAACCCACCGGGTGTCGATGGGGACGTCATTGATAACCTCGTTGCGCGGGCGAAGACTCTTGGAAACGCTCATGTAGCCGATAAACCTCCCGCCCCCATCTATGATTTCAGTGCGCCACTCTTTGTAGCAAATTGATTCACGATTTGGTGCGTCATACATGCACCTCCCTTTGCCCCAACCACTGATGCAAGAAATTGACCGCAGCTGTGCCAAATGGCTTCATACGGGCAGAGCGAAATCCATTCAGATGAGCGGGAGATGGGATGACGTGAATTAAGAAGACCTTTGTATCAAGATGAGATGTTCAACAGCGTCGGTGCTTTGTCAATTGGGCCCGGGAACTGAGACCATCCGCCATTCGGAAACGCTGTATATTCAAAGTTTCGTCTAGTACTCCACAGTAAACAAATGAGCTATTAAAGAGAAAGTGGCCACGAAAGTGAGTACACGGTAGCCTTTAAGAGGACGGGCTCCGTGCGCACTCTGTGTTGCCACCTTTTCCACCCTGTCCGCCCTTTCCACCCTTTCCATTGTCTACCAGGCGTGTCGTCAGCTTTCGTGGAGTGAATCAAGGATAAGATCATAGCTTACTGTTACCTGAAGCAGCCGTAACGTTCTACGGGAGAAGAGTTAGACATGCAGCATGACTTCGTCGGGATGCTCTTACCGTATGTGTCGCCTTGCTCGCCACAGAGGTGGTGGTCGCTGTAGCCTCAGCCGCACCGCCAGCAGCGACTGCTGCCGTGGAGGCGAAGTCACTCTGAGGAGCATGCGTCAGAGATGGTCCGGCCGGCCAGAAGCTGGCTCACTGTAATGCCCAGGACCGAGTTGAACTCGTCGGCCGCAGCAGCGCTGTTCCCGACACCGATTGCGTCGGACGCAGCTGTGGAGCAGTCGCCTTCACTTTTATCAGAAACACAAATGCGTTGTCAGAAGATGTTGCGTACCGTTGGTGATCCCGTCGACACCACAGTTGGTAGCAAGCACGTTACAGATGCCGGTCGTTACGTCGTCGAGGAATTCGGAGGATGGCACCGAACCGAAGTCTTTCTGTTATACGATGAGCGATTCACATCGGAACATGAACTAAATGACGAACTGTGTTTCCAACGGTAAAGAGTCCGTTGACAACTGTTACCTCCGGATCGCTGCATGAGCCGAAGTTGATCGCTGCCGCTCGCCGGATGGCAGCAGCAGCACGAGTTTCCGGACGCCCAACAGGGAATGCAATGGCAACAGACACCAGCGCCAAGACGGCGAGTAAGGAAGGACGGGAGTACATGGTGGCTGCTGAGGTTGGGGGTAGAGGTGGAAAGGGCGAGGAAGGCAAGGTAAAGACAGGCTCAGGTCAACTGAAGTGGAGTAAGAGCACCGGGCTCAAGATTGATAGACAGAGACGATGAAGGGGGATGGACGACAGCGCAGCTGGTGAGGGGAAAACTATGCCAAGCGAGCGCCCTTATATGCAGGATGCAGGAGCGACGTGGGACAGGCGAGAAGCCGTCTCACGCCAGCCATGGCAACATGTGTTTTGTCAATGGAGCTCATGGTTGCCAAGCGAACGACGCCGGAGAGGATACCATAGACTTCACCCTGTCGGGCAGTTTCCAAAGGCTCCGAGAGCCCTGCATCTCCATCCGTGCAGATTTCAAAGCCAAAGTCATAGTAAATCCAGCAGAACTGTGCGCGAAGAGACGACACGAGTCCCCATAGTCGATGGCGCCAGCGAAAACACGACGATGAGGGTCCGGAGGAAGCGCGGTTTTGACTGGGCACTGCCACTAACGCCGAGCTGCCGAACCGGGGAACATGACGCGGGTTGCCCTCCCTCCCTTCCCACCCGTCGCCCAGCAACGCATCGACCGACGTCGGTGGACAACGGTGTACTTCCTTGCTCGTCTCGATTAGATTGCAGGCGCACTCGTGTGGAACGAAACGTGCCTTGTGGGGTTGTCAGCTGCCCTTGCGACTGAGCGAATCCGCGTCACGTTAGGTCCCCGGCAGTATCGCACGCACGACCGGGTCGTCACCTCTCGAGAGCGGGCTCGCATGATAACGCGAGATACTCATATTCAGGCCGAGGGGCTACGTATAGTCAATGGCGATCGTTGACACAAATCTTCACTTGTAGTTTTTTGATGCGGTGCAACATTTGGCGCCGTCGAATGAGTGATGAATTGCGCGTGGGCACCCTCGGGCAGGTCCCAACGGTCACGACAACGTTCGCAGCAACCTCCCGTCATATGACAGCTCGAAATGCGAGGACGAAACCGCGTTAGTCATATTCAAGTAATGCATAAGCTTGATTTCCTGATGCGAGCCCTTGTTTCGCGACACCGAGCGTTGCATACCCTGTCCAGGCACGGTGTTAGGCAGTCGGATGCTTGAGGCTTCCCTGTCTGTTATCTTGCTCATTAAAACCCCTTGCCAAGTGCGGGGCTGCCGACGGCAGTGTTGTGCCCCAGATCGTGGCACTGGGAAGGTTGGTTCCTGGGACTTTGCGCAGCAGAACACCTGTCATATTTATGCCTTCCATTCATTATCTGGGCGGGCGATCTCATCACATCGCGGGAGAGATTATTTGTGGGCAAGTGGGACGGATGATAAGCTTGCCGCCGACTCGGCCGTGATCGGCAATTGGAGCGCCGCTTCCTCGGACGACTGTCCGAAAAGCTCGGGCTCCAACAAGTCGGCAAGTGTTTGTTTCCCTATTCCATCCAATAAACGCCCGTGGTTGTAAGCACAAATAAACCCCTATGTAAGCCAGCCAGCATCGCGGTACGTATTACGCGAAGGATCCCGTGAAGAAGCAGGGGCGGTACCCAGCCGCCGGCCGAATCCGGGATCGTATCCCTCCCACTTGCGGTGGCGGCTGGAATGCCGACGTGAACCAAGCCTTGTCTCGTGAGCACAGCCGAGGCCGGCAGTTTATATCCAGAGTGGGGGATTTGCTGTCCGGCTGCGCACGCGATCGAGCTTTACGAATATTCGTATGGGCGGGCTCCATGGGCCGAGGAGTTTCTGTAGCGCTCCCGATCCTTTTGAGAAGGCGCGTCAACGTTGGAGCACCCATTTCGCGCGGGATCATGGGCG
The DNA here is from genome assembly GCA_001630345.1 of Calocera viscosa TUFC12733. NCBI lineage: Eukaryota > Fungi > Basidiomycota > Dacrymycetes > Dacrymycetales > Dacrymycetaceae > Calocera > Calocera viscosa. The sequence goes on along the minus strand of KV417296.1, from coordinate 60,853 downwards.
GGGTGGGGTATGCAGTGTCGGACGGTGTGGTGAGAATACGCATGCTCAGGCTTAGATACGTCTTTCAGATCGACATGGTGTCTGCTGGGTATGTTGTATTGCAAACTAAAAATAGCTTTTAGGAAAGCAAAGGCGGGGTTGGCGGGTCGGAGTGGTTCGGCAGAGCGCATGATCGGAAAGGCGGAGGGCCGAGCCCTACGTCACGTCTGCGGAAGCAATACGTCACCTATGCGGGCCACATGCAAAGGAATTGGCCCACCATCGCGGGCAGCGCCTCCTAACGAGTACACAAGCCATGGTTGGCGGTGTGAGACTTACTGGCTGTACCTGAATGGCTTAGGCGGCACCACCTCCCACGCTCGTCGCTGCTTGCTCTCGACCTCCATCCACCTCGCTGTCGACTTTATCCAGCTTCGCCATCATCAGGCCATCGGCGAGAACGGCCAATCAGTGTCATTCGTTTGGCTTCTCAACCTTGTGTAAGCATGCTTCGTGCCAGCTCGCAACCCTGAGCCATGTGTGCTAATGACCGCTCGCCGGCGTGGTAGTCCCGAACCCAAGCCACGGGTCTTGACTTTGCGCCCAAGCATCTGACACCCGACCCTTCGAGCATAGCCATCATCAGCCCGCCGAGCGTGCAAATCTAGCGCTCTCCTTCCTTCTGGATATATATCCCTGCGGCTCACAAATACGCATCGGAAGGCGCATACACCCACCGTCGACCGAATACGACGAGCATCATGCGCCAGTGCGCGCCCCGTCTCGCATAAGTGACGCGACGTTCAACGCCAGCATCAGCACCCTTGCAGTGACTCTCTGTTACCCCTTACACCCGTTTCAGCCCGATCCCAACACCAGCACGAGCATCACATCTCGTGACCTGTGTTCCCTCGGGCATACAGCTTTTCTCTCGCATATTATCGCATTGCTTCTCCGACTGAACTACACACCACGATGAACGAGCATGTTTCCATCCACCACTCTGAGACGGAGGAGCCCTCGACATACACGAAATCAATCCTTCTCCACGACGACCGCTCGCCCTCCTCAAGACGAACCGGATCTGTAGACTCGTATGCGACATCCGAGGGGACGTCTTACTACGACGACTCCTCACCGAACGAACCAGCCCCGCTATCGACAGTGCTGGAACATGAACCGAAGATGAATGGGACTGGATTGGGTATCAATGGAGGGATGAAGAGGGACGAGAGCACTGTCACTGTTGCCTCATCCCCTTCGAGTGAGATTGAAGGGGACGCTCCTCCAGCAGAGGACATTGGGGAGGGGCTGGATGCTGCGAAGGAGCCTGGGCCGACGACAGCGCCACCTCTCGCAGGTGCGCTCGCTTCCCGAATGGCCTACGTGGGAGGCGCGCTGGCTCCCCGTGCTGGCCCCCCTTCCCCCCCGCTCCTGATCATCCCCGGCGCAAATTCGCTCCCCAACTCGCCTGATCCCAGCAGAATCACCTCCATCCAAGCCCGCCGATTAACCATCCCACACTCTATGACACCTGGCAACTCACCGGCATCTCCCCTTTCTGGTCGCCGCGGCTTTTCCCGGCCCGATATTGGTGATCTACCCTCCAGCTCCAGCATGCGCATCACTCCCGCCGTACTGCTCACCCCTGTCGTCCCTCGACCCCTCACCCTTTTCCCGCTCCCACCTGTAACGCCCATTATCGGCGAAGATGCAGAGCAACAAGCTCGCCGGGCACGAAGGATCGTCCCGGTTCTGATGTCCCCGGGAGTGCAGGAGGATCAGGAGGGTGGTGGCAGCAGCAGTCCCGGAACTTCGGATGACGAAGGCGAGGAGAGTGATGGCACAAGCGAGGAGGGGACCAGCACGGAAGGCGATGCGCGCAGTACCCGATCGTCGAGTGAAGGGAGCAGCAATATCGCCATCTCCGAGGGCGCAGGCCCCCCAGCTCGCGAGCGTACAGAGAGCACCGCGACCAGCTGGAGCACTGCTACCGCACACACACTCCGGAGGAGAGGGTCCACAGGACAGCCGATGACGTCGATTATGGCTGCCATGGCTCCCTTAACCCGGCCCACCACCAGTGCCGAATCTGATGAAACTCAGCGCCCTGATGGCACACCGACTCCCGGACCATCCAAAGACATGAAGGCGAAGGAGCGGGATTACTTCACGTCGAAGTCGCCTACCCCGAACGCGGGCACTGAGCGCAGCCCGCTCCATACACCAAAACCGAAATCCTCCACAAGGGCACGAGGAGTGACCGATGTCGATGGCCGGCCTCGCCCGGGCCTGTACCATCAGAAGTCGCAAAGTCTGGTCGATTTGACTGCTGATACACGCAAGGTCATCCTACCAGAGGCGGCTCCCAAGGCTCCCAAGCCCCAAACTATTCCCGAAGATGAAGTCCTCGTACCGAAGCCCGTTGCTACATTGAAGCGGCAAACGTCTCTTCCTGCTGTCAACCCGCCCGCTTATTCTCCACCCCATCCGCACAGCGTAGTTGGCCGGAGTTCAGCACGAGAGGAAGAAGGCAAAGAGAAGCTGCCAACTTACTCGTGTGGCGTGCACATCGAGGGCACACTCCAACGCAAGATGGAGTTCTCTGCTCCTGGTGTACAGGCACGCGACAGGAGCTGGAAGAAGTACTGGTTCGAGCTGCATGGCTCTTGCCTCAAGGTCTTCCGAACCGACCTGAGAAAAGTTCCCGTCAAGGGCTACCTGGCTTGGGACGGCAAGGGTTGCGCCGAGGCTGGCAGTGCTAGACACGTTCACTTGCCAGAAGGCGTTCTGGAAACCAAGGACCGCGTTCTTAGAGTCGCCCGTCTAAGGTCACGGCTCGAGGAGGAGAGGCGGGCGCGACGAGCCAGCCTCTCTTCTACCACCACAGAAAGTCGGAGAATGTCTACCACCTCTGCATCTTCACAGGCCAGCCGCAGCAATTCTCTTGCAAGCTCACCACCCTCGTCCGCTCGCAGATCAAGCATATCTAGCAATCCGCCCTCGTCTATCTCGCCCTCCACGATGGCGATGAACGGACACAACTCACTACCTGGCCCGCCTTCACCCGAACGACCGGGTCCATCGCCCTTCGAGAAGTTGTCACCTCCGCCGACTGGTGTCTCCGTCCCTGCCCTAAGGGATAGGGAAGCGAAGTCTGTACCATCCTCTGCCAACTCGACCTCACTCCGCCACCCGCATCTGCCCAGCTTCCACCATGGAAATGCCATGCTGAGACACTACACCATGCAGGGTGCAGAGAGTGGTCTGGGTGCGGACTACAAGAAGCGGAAGAATGTTATCCGCGTTAGGGCGGAGGGAGAGCAATTCCTTCTGCAGGCTGACACTCTGGTTGATGTCGTGAATTGGATTGAGGTCAATTGTCTCCTTTGGAGATGTGACATTGTGCTCATCCCAATCTGCAGGCGTTCCAAGCAGCAACAAACATAGCACTTGACTTGGATGAACGGCCAATGCCCAAGCTGCCCACATTGCCCCGACGGCGGAGGAGAAGGCGCAATCCGGATGGGACTGTGGCACCGAGCACTGCGCATTCGGTGCCGACGGGTACTGCGGCTGGCACCAATGCAAGTGCGGGCACACCTCCGCGTTCCGCAGCGTCGACGAGTCGCTCATAAAAGGGACTACTGTAAACTAAACTCTTGAACCATTGCTGTATCCATTGTCACCTCCACATTGCGAGTCCCTCTCCCTCATTTTCATTTCTGCACACAAATGTAACATACGATGCATCAAATTCACGAATGTTATGATTATCCTGCATGTTGTAGCGTCATTACCAGCTGTACGATTCCGTCGAATTTGGTGATATGACTCGAACGGAACATGCGAACCGGAATTTGGGCACTGATTGCCCTGGAGCAGGAGTTTGAAATGATTCCGACTCCGTCCGTGATTGCAGTGACCATCGGGTGTAACCGCTGCGTAGCCATGGAGTTAGGGGCTTTGCAGTCTTCCGCCGAAGCGCAGTCCTCATCAAGCAATTGTAGCATAGAGCACCTTAATTAGTCAAGGGCTAGATTGAAGGAATGAACAAAGGGTCAAGTTGTCATTGAGCCTCCGATCGGATGGTAAAGAAGTGCCCCACAGCTCCCACGCAATTCGTGTGGCGCGCGGCGTGAGGATTTGACACGCAGGGGCCGTTTGTCGCGTTTTCGGGCTTATCGTCACCGTACCGCCTTGTACCGACGACGATCTGGACCTGTACAAACATCACCAACCAAGCTGCGACGTCACAAAGCGGCTGTTTCGATCAGTGCGTTGCTGTATTTGGTGAGTGAGCCCGCCGTTTGTCGTTGCTGGCTGCCACCGGCGTTGGCCCCGGAGTCGGACAGAGTTTCGCGCGCATATTGTGGGACATTTGGCACCGCACCGCTTCATCCTGCTCCCGCGTCGTCCTCCTCGTCTCTTGCTTGCTCCCATCATCCACCCGCACCACTCCTCGCTGCCTCCCCTGCCCGTCCTCATATTCTCTCCCTCATCCTTCATCTATCTCACAAACAAACTGACGACGGGTACTGGGGTGCAGTACATCCTATCCGAGTCACGGCTATCGCGGCTTCCAGAAGGCTCCCAGCTAACGCCGCTCACGTAACCTAAACAACCCATCCGGCCGCACCTCACACGACAAGCTTCGCTTCTCGTCTTCAACTTACCCCTCGTTTCACCCGCCCTCACCCTCCACACCTATCCACCCGCGCAGGCAAGAAATAATGGCCGAGGCCCAGGCTGAGATAGACTTGGATTCCGTCATCGACCGATTGCTGGAAGGTGCGTTGTTTTGCTGGTTTGCTCGGGTTTGTTTGGACGGGAAGACGACGCGATTGAGGTGGAAATGGGGACTACGGTGGACGGAGAGAATTATGGGATCAGCTGGAAAGAGGCAGGACGTGGTTTTGGGGTCGTCTGGCGTCGTTTTCGCCTTTTTTTTGACGGGTATCGGTGAGGGTGGGGCAAATCAGCTGACGGCGTGTTTCACCGTCTGTAGTGCGAGGAAACCGACCCGGCAAGCCTGTACAATTACAGGAGTACGAGATCAAGTACTTGTGCACAAAAGCACGTGAGATTTTCATCAACCAGCCTATACTGCTCGAGTTGGAGGCGCCTATCAAGATCTGTGGTATGCCACATGCTTCGCGTCTCACGTCGAGCATCTGCTCACTTCCCATTTCTTCTTTATAGGCGATATACACGGACAGTACTACGACCTCCTGCGACTCTTTGAGTACGGTGGCTTCCCTCCCGAGGCAAACTACCTGTTCCTGGGCGACTACGTGGACCGAGGGAAGCAGTCCCTCGAGACGATCTGCCTTCTGCTCGCCTACAAGATCAAGTACCCGGAAAACTTTTTCATCCTGCGGGGCAACCACGAGTGTGCCAGTATCAACCGCATTTATGGGTTCTACGATGAATGTGGGTCAATTTTAGGCCGTTCGCCACGTCATTTTAAGGCGTTAATCTGACCCGGTGTTATTAGGTAAGCGGAGGTACAACATCAAGCTATGGAAGACTTTTACCGACTGCTTCAACTGCCTCCCCATCGCCGCGATCATTGACGAGAAGATATTTACCATGCACGGTGGATTGAGCCCGGATCTGCAGAGTATGGAACAGATCAGGCGGGTGATGAGGCCAACCGACGTTCCTGATACAGGTGCGTGGCACGCGACCGCTGCGCGTCCTGTTCCCTTATATATCATGCCCAGGTCTTCTTTGCGATCTCTTGTGGTCGGATCCTGATAAGGATATCACCGGTTGGAGTGAGAACGACCGTGGCGTGTCGTTCACCTTCGGGCCCGACGTCGTGTCGCGGTTTCTCCAGAAGCACGATATGGACCTCATCTGTCGTGCACATCAAGTCGTCGAAGATGGGTACGAGTTCTTCGCCAAGCGGCAGCTTGTCACGCTTTTCTCCGCGCCGAACTATTGCGGAGAGTTCGACAATGCTGGCGCGATGATGAGTGTGGACGAGACCCTGCTGTGCTCCTTCCAGGTAAGCCGCCCACGCTCTGCTTGCTATTATCTGAACTCACCCGTCTGCGACAGATTTTGAAGCCAGCAGAGAAGAAATCAAAGTATCCTGGCTATGGCGGCATGACCATGGGAGGCAACAGACCTGTAACGCCTCCGCGGAACAAGAAGGTACGCAGATACTTGCATTCTGCGCCGTCTTGTTATCTGACACGACAACCAGGGTAAGGCGTAAAGCCGCATATACCGAGGCATGCGTCCGATAGCATTGATTGAGTCGGATCGGCGGGTGCGCCAGGAAGCTGGTCAAGAGGCGTGGGTTGGGAGTTTCGGGTCTCGTTGCTGTATTTCCCCACCTGATGGCAGGGCTGTGTGGTTTTACGCTTCCTCGCGTCTGTTCCCTCATACCTTTTCCTTTTCCTCTTACCTTTCGCACCCGCCCACTCCTCGTGGTTATCCACTCTCGCGCATTGGCAGCCCACAGCAGCCTCTTACACTCTTTATTTCACTCGTTCTCTTCCCGTTCCCTACCCGATCCGCCTCCTCTCTGTACCTCCAAGCGCGTCTGGCTTACAATCTCTCCGTGTTTCTCTGCCTGCTGGTTCCCCTTTCCCGCTTCTCCCACAATCTTACACATCCGAGCCGCGTCCCGCTTGAACCATCCATTCGTCCCAATCATGATCCCGATGCCTAGTCGTACGTAGCCTAAATGTGAAATAGGGCGTCTATTAGACCCATATTCCGTGGTTCTAGGTCCGTCTCTCGTCCGGTCTGATCGTGATACCTATCCATGGGATGCGCACAATCATCATGCTCAATTGCCAAAGTAAAATACACATGCAAGGTCCACATGACAAAAGTGACTAGCAAGGTGGTCCTTTGAAAGAGATTTAATCGTAGTCACCTGCCAGTTGCACATCAGACAATGGATCTCAGCAGGAGCAGGAGTTACGCACCACCACCACGTTCTCCATCATCATTCATATCGTCGTCGTCGTCATTTTCGCCATTATCGAAATAGTTGGCTTCATAGTCATCGTCACCTTCTAGATCTTCTACATCGTAATCTTCCTGTTGTTCCTCCTCGTCTCCGTCTAGGTCGTCGTCATTGGCCTCCTACACCATGAGCATGCGAGTCCCAAAAGCGCTCAAGAACGAGCTCACCCCTTCTCCATCCTTATCATCAATACCGAGTGCATCAATATCGAGCTTCTTCTTTCGCTTCTGCTTCTTAGGCTCGACGACTACACAGACACGCTCAGCCTCAGACCGCATTGAATTTGCATCGAGACGCACCTTTCTGCTTCTTCGTAGGGTTAAAGTACCCGTCCCACAGACTTGCAGGGAAGAATTCCGGATTAAAATCTTCCGGCTTCAGCGCCTTCGTGTCCAACTTCTCCTTCTGCCGGACACGGTCGAACCAACGTTCAATTTCTAACAACAGCGTCAGCTCTGTCAGGCTGAGGGGGGTAAGAATTGCAAGCGCACCATTAGTCTTCTTCGTCTCCTCCTCCACAATCCAGTACTTTGACCCCCTCAGCCTATCCAAGAACTCCACCTGGTACGTGACAGCTTTGGACTCCATCTCGTTCAGTGCCGTCATATTAGGGACATCCATCGGCTACCGCACTGTCAGTCCTCTGCTCGCGCGCCTGCAGGCTCAGACGTACCGGATACTGCGCAGAAGGGGCAGCCATAGACGCTTGGATATCCCTGAAGTCCAGCCCTGGGGGCAAGGAGGGACCGCCGAACCCCCCTCGCCCTCGACCACGCCCGAAGCCGCCGCCTCGCCCGCCGCGTCCTCCGCCGCGTCCTGACATGTTTCGCGCTCAAATGATGACAAGGACTTTAGGAGAGCAGAAGAGCCAGTGGGTAAGCCTCTCAGGAGCACAGGTTAATGGGTGGGGCAGACAATGGCCCAGGGAGAGCAAGGGGTATACGAGCGAGAGCGCGTGGCAGGGCAGCACGCCGGCGAGGAATGGCGGAAATTGTGCGTCGAGGGCAAGTCAGGGTCGCGATCGGCGAGATGCTCACCGGAGCCGAGGTTGCTCCGGAGTTTCTGCTTCGGCGGCCTATCTTAAGAAGCGGGGTGTCCTTCGGGGAACCAAGGTGCTGCCGATCATTGATGATCAGCGGCAGGTTCCCTGTTTTGCGCAATAGAATGCATTGATACTCTCAGTGAGGTACTTGTAAGGACTGGAGAAGTAGGGGAAGTGCCGATTTTACTCCACACTGCCGATGTGGCACATGGGAATCTCCACCGGTCCCCCGCCGCGAGGGTCGGGAACATGCCGTCTCGATTGAGATGCGGGCGGTTCGGGTTCCAGGCGCGAGATCTCGTGCCTCGACAGCATGCCCACTTCCCGCCAGCAGGACAATCCCTTAACCCAAAAAGGCCGAGTACAGCCCACTGGCAAAGTGATGATGAGCGCTCCTATTTCGGGATGTGGACGATCAACACCAGGAAATTCGGAGAATATCGTTGGAAATCCGCCGCAGTAATGGCGACATGCCCATTTTACAACAACGGCTCGGATTTCGCAATATCGGGATCACCTATGTGGAGGTCTAGTGTGACTATCTGGTTTCCTGCGGAAATCCCGGACATCCTATAGGCAGAGGAGGAACAAGGTGGGAGGCGCGACTCCCGATGGTTTGGCGCCCGCATGGAACGCCGGCAGCGCGCTGCAGTCACGTTTAGAGGTCATGGAATGTGCCAGCGCGTTTCGTTATCGACTTAGGCGGGAGCAAATGGGCTGAGGAGAGAGGCTCTCTCAATGGAAGCTTCATGTTGAGATATTATTCTTGTATTCCAAGTTAGAACAAGAAGGTTGTGGGGAACAAGAGGTGCAAGGCAATGTGGCCAAGGCACAGGGGTGACGTCGAAGCAGTGCCTCGTGTTGAAGAAACCCGAGGCCGAAGGGAGACCCGCTCTTGTGCAGTGGGCAGACCCGGGGGGGCTGCGAGGTCGGCGGAGGCACATTTGCTATCGCCTCGCTGGTCACTCAAATGGCCCGCTCATCATCGCCCTCCCTCTTCATCCCGTCCACCACCTCGTTCACGCCACCCCACGGCTGCGTCTGATACACATCCTTGTGAGTTTCTCTATTCCCATCCCCTGCAGCCCATCGTTCCCTCGTTACCAAGCGAGCTCCGGGATAATACTCTTCGCCGGCTAGCCCAATTGCCGCCCCTTTGTTCGCGCGCTTTCCACGTTAGTCAGACGCCGTCACTGGTCGCTTGCACCGCTTGTCGCTATATAAACCCCTGCCTCGTCCGGTCTCGCGTTTCCTTTTACTGACCTCTTGTGTACCAACAGTACTCACCCATATCCTTTCCCTACAATGGCTCTGAAGCGCATTAACAAGGTGCGCATTCCGGTCACCGGCGGAGGCGCGCGTGTCGCACGACACACACGAGGCATCCAGCCGGCTGAGTTATGACCGCATATACTGACATCTTCCCCTCGTGTCGTAGGAACTGATCGATCTCGGCCGTGACCCGCCGTCCTCGTGCAGCGCCGGTCCGACTGGCGACAACATGTTCCAGTGGCAGGCGACCATTATGGGTCCTGTAAGTAGCTTCCTGGGACATTTTCCGTCCATGTATGCTCACGCGTGATATCAGAGCGACTCTCCCTACGCTGGAGGAGTGTTTTTCCTGTCTATTTCCTTCCCCACCGACTACCCCTTCAAGCCTCCTAAAGTCTCTTTCACGACCAAGATCTACCACCCCAACATCAACTCGAACGGCTCGATCTGCCTGGACATCCTGAGGGATCAGTGGTCTCCAGCCCTGACAATCTCAAAGGGTACGTTTCATTGTATTTCACCAACTCGATCGGCTCGATCTGACCTTCCTACCCAGTTCTGCTGTCCATTTGCTCAATGCTGACCGACCCTAACCCGGACGATCCGCTTGTGCCGGACATCGCACACCTGTACAAGACGGACCGCCCGCGGTACGAGGCGACGGCCAGAGAGTGGACGAGGAAGTATGCGATGTGATCGGACTGCACGTCGACGGCTCGTTACAGGAAAGTCGGGTGTGCTGAGCTTTCCACGTCCTGTGTGCTCTGTCATGTATATCACATCATGTCATGTCATTCCTGCCTTCACTCCTTCCCTTACGCCCACCAGCAATGATTGATGTTTACAAAGAGTTTTGTGTCTCGTGCAATCCCAAGATGATGTTGTCCCTTTGAGCTTGAACGTGATTGTTTACATAAGTGCATGCCCCGCTTGCCTAATCCTGCAGCGACGACCTTGTTGCCGCCGCGTTCTGTCCCCACTGTCTCATGGTATTGACGATGCACTGCGCATGTTCAGGCAGCTTGTCGGCGTCTATGGTTACCGGCGGCGACAATCACATCTCGGAGAGACTTCTCCGCCGGCAACGGCGAGAACGCCGCTGTGAGCACGATGAGATGCAGTTCGGACCGAGCTGCGGAACAATAGCTCTGAAAGCCAATGAGTCCAATACTGCACGAGCTCTGGTAGGGGGACCGACCTCAAACGCAACATGGAGAGCTACCGAGTGTCCACCGAATGGTGGGTTGGATCCAGGAGCCTCTTCACACGAAAGCCTTGTCGTACACGTCCTTCCCCACGAGCTTCCCGACATCCGCCAATGCCGCCCTGAGCCAAACGCGCACCGTCTCCGTCTCCTTCCCCGCGCAGCGCAAGATGCCCGCATCACCTTTCTCGAGCGGGCTGAGGGACCAGATGAACGGCTCGGGCGCGCTGAGCTGCATCTGCTGGATGGTGTCGTACTGTGCCCTCAGACTCTGCAGGACCGGTTGTACGAGCGGGCCGAACAGGAAGACCGTCGCGTAGCACCCGTATGGTGCAAGCCGCCTCTTGAGCTGCCCCGTGGTGCGGTTCTCGATAAGCATCACATCCCTCGCGACGCGCTTCCCGTCAATACGGATCTCGTTCACGCTCCTGTACCTGTCGAGCTCCCACACCTCGCCCCGTGACATGCGGCCCGAAGTGAACCAGTCCAGGATGATTGCGGATCCGGAAGGGGCGAGGTCGAATGTCTGGATTTGGGAGTAGGATGAGCGCGCGAAGCAGGTCACCGGATCCGGGAGGAGTAGCAGCAGGCTCTGAGAGCGGATCGTGGTGCTCAGACGCTGGCGGGTGATCGCCCCATCAGAGCTGGGGTCGGAGATCGTCTTGCCTCGGGCTCGGAAGACTTTGGTGAAGCCCTGCGTAGTGTGAGCTCGTTACTTGGCGGAGATACGGGGGCGCACTTGAGTGAGCATGAGCAACGAGCACCGCTCGCCTACGTCGACCTCTAGGTCTATCCGGTCCCCCGAGACCAGGCCCCCGCCATACGAAAGCACGTACACCGTCGCGATCGGCCCGTCGACCACCGTGCGGGGGGAGAGCAGCTTGAGCGGGTAGCCGTACGACAGCTCGCTAAAGGACGCGCTGTTGCCCGAGGCGCGCAGGACGGCTTTGCCCTTGCCGTGGAAGACGTGCCGGGCGGGTGCGAGGGGTGCAGGGACGGAGCCATCGTCCATTCGAGCCCTGTCGGGGACAGCGGACGAAAGTGGGTATATGCGAGAGAGACTGGGGATGAGCGAGCCGAGGTTGAGGTTGTTGCAAGAGAGAGGCGCTCACAACAGACGCCACCAGCCCGCGCGCCTTTGCTTCGTTCCGCTTTGAACATGACCTCCGTCCCAGCGTTCTTTTCTGTCACCTTGCCCCATCCTGCCGACTCAGTATCTGTACTGCCTGGGAACTCGTCAACTCCTACTATTCTTGCTTGTGGGACGTATCGCTTGATCGAGGGAACTCCGCAGAGACGAATAGGAACTGTATCGCTGTATGAAGTGGAAGAGGCTTGCTTGTGCGCTTGCTCAGCATATAGGCTACCTAGGGCATGACTCTGATGCTGCATGGACAGGAAGGAACTGTCAACATTAGACTCTGTTGGGATACTGGATCTCCAATGGTCGGGCTAATCCCTGATTACATGAACGAGCATTCAAACATATTCTGCCCAGGGCTCTCCGCGCCGACAGCACCCCAGTCCTCCTCACCGCCGACGCAGAAGGCGCCCTCAATCTCTACTCTCTCACCCCCAGCTCCGTCAGTCCCTCCCTCCCCGCTCCCACGTCTAGCTGAGCAGACCCCAGTAGTCTCTCACCCCCTCCTCCCGCGCCTCCTGCTCCAGCACCGCCCTCGCGCTCTCCCTCTCCCTGCCCGGCGCGTACCTCGGCACCCCGCAGCTCGGGCCCGCGCTCGTCTCCCTCTCCAGCGGGGAGCTCGCCCATGTTCTCCTGCGCGAAGAGCAGTTGGAGATGGGCGAAGTGTGGAAGGCGCACGAGTACGAGGCGTGGGTCGTCGCATGGGGTCATGCTCATGAACCCGGGGTGCTGTACTCCGGTAACCACTTCTTAGCATCTTGCCCGATCGCTGGCTGATGAGAAGGCAGGGAGCGACGACCTCACTTTAAAGGGTTGGGACCTGCGCGCAGGCACAGAGAACCCGACGTTCGTCACCCGCCGGTCTGTCCCTCCCCAGCCGTTAGCGCACCGGGGTGCTGAACTAAGTGTGGACAGTTTCGACGCTGGAATCGTCTCCATCGTGCCCTCGCCCTGGGAGGAGCACCAGCTCGCCGTGGGCACGTGAGTCATCCTCTTCCCGCCTCGCAGCAGAAGCACACTCTGAGCGTGCGTGGGCAGGTACGACTCCCTCGTGCGGATATACGACACGCGCTCTCCCGCTCGTCCACTCCAAACCCACACAATCTCCGGCGGCGCATGGCGCCTCGCGTACCACCCCTCTCCCCTACGAAAAGACGAGCTGCTGGTAGCGGCGATGCATGGGGGTGCTGAGGTCCTGCACTTAGACGCGGAGGATGAGGACGGCACGGGGAGGACGAGGACCAGATTCGAGGGGCACGAGAGCATGTGCTATGGCGCAAGGTGGGTCACTGCTGATGCCGGAGAGGAGGGGGACGTGGTGGCCAGCTGCTCGTTTTATGACCAGAAGCTGTGTCTCTGGCGAGGGTAACGGAGCTGGGTTGATAATAATAATGTTCAAACTTTACCAAGAGTGGAAGACTGGGGAGGATCGGCAGAGCTTATCGCCCGTTGATATTTGCGAGATCCTCGTGAACGCTGCAGGGGAGGATCGGACCGCTGTCAGCGGCGCGAACATACGAGATATATTGTTGCCGTCATGTCCTGAGAAATCAGGAACGGCTTCCGAGGTCCCCTCTAATCAGACTGTGGGGAATTTCCAAAAATAGTATAAGTTAATGGGATAGCTTATCGGTCGGTGACAGTCCCGCCCTGCTGCCCTGCAGGGTCTGCGGTGCTTTTCGGGCGAGTGCCGCGGTTCGGCTGCGCAGTTTTCATTTCTCATCTCGTGCTTCAAGGTTGGTTTTCCTACTTCGTTTTTGCTTTTGTGATTTGCAGTGTGTGGTCTGGGCGAAACTGGAGAGGTACCGCGCAGTTTGTGGCCAAGCCCAGCACAGCTGTTCGCGTCCACAATCTCACTTGGCATCACCCACCCCCCCTTGGTGCCCATCCCGCGTCCAACGGACGCCAAGAGATATCCACTGAGCCAGCTCTGCACTGAGCCAGCGAGCCCAAGCCAGCAGGAAAGAATGTTCCTGCACGTTGTTGAGTGCGTGGGTACTCTTATGTGGCGACAGTACAGTGGATGCGAGCGAGCCGGGCGGCAAGTACCGGTGCGAGCGCATCATTTGGTATGTGATGACGCCTTGCTGTATCCGGTATCTATCTTGCAAACTATGAGCGTGGTAACCCGTGCAGGTGTTGATCACGACGCTGGATATTTCGAAGAAAGGAGGGTGGCCATGTCTCTATGTGAGACACGGGAGCACAGTGTTACCGCGGCACAGGCGCGTGAAGCGTGCTTCAGGTCGTGTGCGTCATCGGCGGCCAATGTCGATGATCGATGTCGATGTTGGTTATCTCGCGCTAGTCTTTTCAAGGATATTGCAGCATCGGCAGGCGGTATGAACGTGCGTATCTCTTTGTCTCCATGGGCGATTGGCAGTTCGGCCCAGCACGGCGGAAGGCATACTAATGAAAGAGGGCGTAGGGAGTGCTGCGCACCGCCCTTGGTCGCGTCCGTGTCAGTGTCATGATGCGCCCATCTCCCTCCCATCAATATCGCCAAGTAGCCCGGATTCTCCCTTACGCGTTTGGACACAGGCCCGGGGAGGCACGGGATGCCGGGGTCTGCCTCGCCTCTATCTCTCTACCTTTGCAACATCACAGCGACAATTGAGAGAAACGCACTTGCGACTGCACGACCACCACCCGCTCTGAGAGCATACAAGCAGCAATGACGGCCTCGACGCTGGCATCGAGCGCCTTCAGCAGCTCATCATCCTCCAATACCTACAGGCAGCACTCCCTCAACTTGAACTCCCACCTCCAACAAGCACAACGCCCAAAGCTCGTCATCCCATCCACCAGCTCACCTCTCGCGCGCCGCATATCCCAGGAGCATGATGATCCGCGCAGGGAGAAGGGCAAGGCGCGCGAGCCGAGCACCCCGGACGACCGCGAGCCCTGGACGCTCTCCCTCGCTGCGCTCGAGCGGTTCCTAGCAGCGAGGGACGAGCGCCGCGTGCTGTTCATCCTTGGCGGTACGTCCTTCACCCAACCCTCCTCGTCCTAGCTGATGCAGAGCAGATCCACCCGCAACGGCGCTGCACCCGCTCCTGTCCTCCCCCTCCCTCGCAGGCTCCCTAATCCTGCTCGCCTCCCTCTCCCCCTCCGGCGCCCCTGCGCCCCTCTTGCACCCCATGCCCCTGTCGCACCCGACGATCCGCACGCTCAAGCCCGAGCCCAAAGCCCCGCAGCCGGACGCAGTGCGCATAATGCGCCTGCTCGAGCGGGGGGAGCGGGCCGCGCGCGCCTGGCGCCGCCAGCTCGTCGCACAGAGCCAGAGCGTCTTCTCCTCCGTGGGCGAGGCGCAGAGGGAGCTGGACAGCGTGAGCGTGCTCAGCTCGCCTGGCACGCCCCCGACGCCAGAACAGTCCCGCCCTGCTTCTCCCAGTGCGGGCGGGGTGTTCGGTTTCTCCCGCATCGCCCGGCGGCAGAGTGGTAGCCCTGCGCCCAGCCCGCTGCCAAAGGAGAGGGCGTTCGACCAGGTCGTCCTTTTCCTCCCTTCTGGGCTGTTGACCTCCGCGTCCGCCCTGGCAGGATCGGACTTTGAGCTGCGCGCGCATGCGGCGCACGCGCATCTCAAGCTCGCCATCCTCGTGTCTACCCTGGCAGCGCCGTTCCTCGTCTCCCGGCGCGAGCAGGAAGCCGCACGAGCGGACAAGCGGACAAGCGGCGACTCGAGCGTGTCCTCCCTCTTCCGCGCCGAGAGCGAGCGCGCGAGCAGCACAACCTCGAGCCCGGGCGAGAAACGCGGTATGTTGAGCATGCTCCGACCGAAAATGCGCAAGCTCTCCTCTTCCCCCGCGCGAAGGCCACCACCGATCCAGGTCGGCCCGCCCCGCAGCACGCTGCCGAACTCGCTCGCGTTCGCGCTGAACCCGGCTGTGCTGCATCTCCCCGCGCAGCTCGTGCATGTCCTTCCCCCCGGGCTGGACAAGCCTACGCAGGCCACCCTCGCCCGCTCGCTAGACGGGTTCCTCGCCTCCTTCCACTCCGGCTCGGCGAGGAGCGCCCCCGAATCCCCGGGAGCACTGGCGATGCAGACGATCCACACCTCCCTCCTCCCTCTCGGTGCGCTGGCGGACCCGGTGCCCCTCCCAGCGACAGCCAACATCCGCCTAGTACAAGCGGAGCAGCGCTTCTCGCCCCTGGAGCTGCTGTTGGCGGACTGCGTGCGTCCCCCAGCGGGGAGAAGCACGCGCTGGCTCCCTTCCCTCCACCCGCCGGACACGCTCCTCCTCCCCTCGCACATCCTCACCGCCTCCACCTTCTCCGCCTCCTCCTCCCCGCGCAGCGGCCTCTCCTCAGCGAGCACGGACGGCTCGCTCGGCTCGCTCGTCCTCTCCCCCTCCCACCCGCTGAGCAAGCTCGACATCCCCATCCGCTCGCATGTCCTGCATTCCCGCGCTGAGGGGCTGGGAAAACATCGATCGGGGCATGAGGATCGAAGGGGGCTGATGCTGGGCGTTGGGGCAGGGGTGCTGCTAACGCCGCCGGAGAGCGAGGGGAGCGAGGAGGGCCCTGAGGAGGAAGGGCGGACGCCGACTACGGCAGGGAGCGTGGCGACTGTGAGGAAGAGGAGGTGGGGGAGGCAGTACTGAGGCAAGCTGCGATGGGGAGTATTCTGTATACACGTTGTTCCGTTCTTCCGCTGTTCTGGTTCGCTCGCCTCTGGACCCATTCTGGACTTTTCAAGCACTGCACTGAACTGCACTGTGATACCGTACTAGTAGCTTGTAGCTTATGCTGTAATTTATGTGTTGGATACCCGCCATGGATCGGTTTGGGCGGCTCACCATCCCGGTTGTTGTTGATCTCACTACATATCGACAGTGGTTTCGAATAGTAGCGATGCCCGGCTGGGGATTGGGTTTGGATTGATGCTGGCTGCTGCACAAGTCGCACGGGCAAGACGTTCGTATCAGGCAGCTCAGACCACACTAGCACCTGCAGGTTCAAACATGCATTACTCTTCATACACAGCATCAACAAAGCAAGTCTAAGGCGCCGGCCCCGCCTGGCCAGGCTCAGCCTTGATAAGCCCCACTGCGATCGGCTGGCTCGTCGCCTTCACGTCCGCCTCTTTCATCCCCGACTGCGCTTCGCGCTGCTGTTTCTTGAGCGCGTTGTAGCGGAGGATCTTGGCGCGGGTTTTCTGCGAGGGGGGGGTTAGTGCTGGGTTCTCTCCTTTGAGTTTGGGACAGTGGGGGGTTGACACGGGAAGAAAGCGTTATGAGGGGGGAAAGGGAGGGGAAGAAGAAGATAGACCGGAAGACAGAGATGGGAGAAGTACAAATGTGAGAAGATATAGATGGGAGGACGCACCTCCTGCGTATGATGCAAGCACTCGACATAATCCTCCTTCTTCCTCAGGCATTCGCTCGGGAAGTCAGCTTCTGCGTAGCACTATCCTCATTGCCATCAGCTGACTCCCTCTTAGCAGTGGGGTGGGGGCGGGGTGGACGCACCTTGGCAAACTCTTGCCAGAATGGGAAACATCGCGATGGACCTGCGTCCTATCAGTCCACGTCCTGATCACCTGCAAGAGAGGGAAGAGGCGTACCGCCGCTGTAGCTGTATCCGGACTACCAAGATCATTAGATTTGTAGCATGGACGGGGTGAGGTGGGTGATGCTTACCGCCATGGTGTGTGAGTTTGGTCGGGTGCGATGCCGCTCACCGTGAGGGACTCGGAGGCCAATCAGGCGCGATGGGCTCTGAGCGGTGCGCGGTGGGGACCCCGGATGGTCGGTGTTTCTGCTGCAATTGTACGGGGCTCTTGAAGCGTATGTGTTAAGTTTATTCACGTCAAATAATGAGCACGATTATTGCTTCTGGTCAAGGAGGTTATTTAATGCTTTTATTTCCACCGCAACTGCCCGTGAACGAAACCAATGCTCACACAACGAGTTTGTTTGGGTGACTGGCCTTTGCTTCAGGGGTCCTACCCGGCTGTGTCTTAGGATAAAGAGGGCACCTACGCGTTTTACTCTTCTTCATCCCCGTCCACCACCTCACCCCCGTGTGCACCAACCCGCAACCTCAACCCACCCAACCCAACCACACACATTATGTCGTCCGGCCTCGACAAGTCTCTCGATGATGTGCGCCCGCTCTCCGGCACTCCCCAGCCCGCCTGCTCACGCGTTTCCCCTTTCTCGCAATAGATGATCAAGGCAAAGCCGCGTTCCCAACGCCGCCGCCGTGTTCCCCCGACCGCCAAGGCCGCCGTCCTCGGTGCGAGCAACGTCGGTGCCGGTGCCGCCGTCAAGGCTGCGACCCGCGCTGCCGCGTTGCCCACGCCCGCCAAGTCCAACGAGCCCACCGTGACCCAGGCGCAGCAGCAGGCGCAGAAGATCGTCGTCTCCAACCTGCCGCTCGACGTGACCGAGCAACAGATCAAGGTCGACCCCTTCCCCGCTCTCGTATTCGTTCTGTCCTGAAACCGGGCCCCTCTTGCCGTCTCACTATAGGAACTCTTCGCCTCGACCGTCGGAAAGACCCGCGAGGCCACCCTCGCCTACAACGCCAAGGGCCAGTCAAAAGGCATCGCCCACGTCACCTTCTTCAACAAGGGCGACGGGTTCAAGGCGTACAAGGAGTACAACAACCGCTTGATTGATGCGAGTCAGTCACTTTCCATGCTTTCTGGTTCTTGAGGGGGAAGGCGAGGGTGTCGGACGATGACTCACCGAATCTTGGCTGCTCTGAGACTCTGGCTGCTCTAGTCTCAAGCATGCAGGAGACGTGCTCGTGCCCTTGCACAGCGGACTGCGACTCATCACTGGAGGGAGTCTGTCTCCGGCGACGAGCCTTTGATGGGTCGACCTGGCTGCGCTGGTTCCCCTATCAACAACCCGTCCTGGCTCCGCGCGTCCGCCCGACCTGCGGTTGCCCGAGCACCATCCGATGACCCTGCCACGGCTGGTGGAGGCGTTCATTGTCGATGTATGCGTCCCTCGCTCCTCTCGTTCGGAGAACGAAGAGTCGAGCTGCCCTAGTCTCCCTCTTCGGAGGTCGAGCATTATCAGACTCCCTCCAGGCGAGGTCGAGCCGCCATTGCGGACCGTCCTGGCTAGACGCGTCTCGGCGATAGTACTGCAGCGCAGTACAAAATGGGCATGAGGTTGACAAGAGGATGGGTTGAGGCGGACATTCTGGAGGTGCAGCGCACCCAGGGCCGCAGCGCAGGGCGGTGAGATCGCAGATCCGGCAGACGGCTACGATCGGCATGAAGGGTACATACGAGGAGGCAGAGGAGCACTGGCTAACGGCTGCATGCGCGCTGCAGTCCTCTCATCGTCCGCGCCCTTCACCATAGCTTCACCTTTCCTTGGCCTCCGTCAAGTCCCGCTCGCACAGAGCTGATCATCTGCCTTGTTTTTCCTCTACCAGAGAACCCGATGAAGATCGAACTTATCCTCGAGCCGGTCAAGGCGGCCCCGCCCACCCTCGCCTCCCGCGTCGCCCCCGCTCCCAGGGCCACTCCGACCGCGCCTGCCCCCAAGGCAGCCACCAACGGCAATGGCCCCGCCACAAGGTACGGTACTCGTAGGTTTGAGGAGAACGGCCCTCTGATTCGGAGCGATATCAGGGGTGGAGCTAGGGGAAGGGGCACACGCGGCCGTGGGGCCCCTGGAGCCCGCGGTGGAAGGGCGAGGAGGGCCCCGAAGTCTGCTGCTGACCTGGACCAGGAGATGGAGGTGCGTTTTCGGCAGAGCGTAAATCGTCGCAAGGTTGACAATGTCCTCAGGAATACTCCGCCGTACCTGTCGTCGAGGCCGCTGCGCCTGCCGCCGTCGCCCCCGCGGTGTAATTGGTAAGAACAGCTTCAATGTTCTCAAATTCCTGCCTCTTCTGCGTCCTGTGCTCCCTTGTCTCACCTTCCTCTGTTTCCTCGCTCCTGTTTCTAGTACCGGTACTACATCACAAATACACCTCATGCGTGCTCTGCACGTTGTATGCCAATCCCCAATTATGTGGACGATTACCATCAGAGAACAATTGAGTGAACAATGAGCCCTTATCGGTTTGATCGTCCGAACGGGATTCACGGCAATAAATTATCCGCGTCGGCTGACTCCACTACTTCTATGTGCCCCAACAAGTCAGGGATCTGTCAAACATTTCATTCAGTCCCTCATAAACCCCCGGCGCCAAAGGTACTAACCCGTCCACTTCCACTTCCACGCCCTCCCTGCTGTTGTACACTACACTCTCCACGATCATGGCAACATCAACCTACACCCTCTCCTCCTCCGAGATGGGCTCATCCATCCCCGCCAACCTCCCGCACGCAATCTCCGTCTCCCTCCCAAAATGGCAGGACAACGTCGACTACGAGGAGGGGCGCCCAAGGGTGATGGACGCCATGCAGACGGGCTACCCGCGCTTCTTCGTCCACCGCACGATCCAGAAGGTGCGCTTATCTCGCTGTTGGGTTGTGGGTCCAGGCAGGGCTGACGCAGCGGCAGCTGGCTACGATGTGCGAACAGCGCTTCGGCCGCGCGGACGAGCGTGCGATGCTCTTCCCCTCTGGCAAGATCGCCTCCGAGTGCGCGCGGTTCATGATCTCCCAGTCACGCGAACCCGGCCCGCTCCCAGTGCGCACGACGCACTTTGTGCTCCACCCGTCTGAGCAGGACGGGCCTGCCGAGCCGACAGAATTGCACATCGTCCTTTTCCCCTCCGCCGCCTGGCCGCTCGCAAAGCAGTTCTGGCAGCACACGGGGCTCGGCGTGAGCTCCCGCATGGCAGAGCGGTGCGTGCAGCTGTGGAGCGAGGGCGCTAATGGGACTCCCGCGGAGGAGCGGGGGCACGATACTGCTGCGAATGGCGGGTTGTTGGGGAAGCACCGGTCGGCGCGCAGCAGGTACGGGAGGAAGCCGAGCATCGGCGCGCCCCTCAGCCCTACGGAGACCTCCGTTGACCCGCCCAGAGCGCCCGCGTTCCCCCCGCCCGCACAGGCGGAGGATATGAGCACGGACCACGCGGCGTACATCGAAGAGCGCTATGGGAGGAACCTGCCGCTGAGCAAGGCCTCGCTCGCGAAGCAGGCGCTGAGGCGGAGGATCGCGGGCACGCTCGCGCATGAGAGCGAGGAGATGGAGGTGCATGGACGTGGTGTGGAGGGCGTCACAGAGGACGACGTCTTCTTGATGTCTACGGGGATGACCGCGATCTGGTATGCGCACCAGTTGGCGCTTGTGACCAGAGAGCCGGCCAAGAGCATCTGTTTTGGGTGCGTAGCCCGCATACCGGGAAGATCATAGTCTGACCCAGCCGCAGATTCCCATACACCGACACGCTCAAGATCCTCGAGAAGTGGGGCCCCGGCTGCTACTTCTACGGGCACGGGCTCGACTCCTCCATCGACGAGCTGGAAGAACGACTCCAGACGGGGGAGAAGATCCTCGCCCTGTTCTGCGAGTTCCCCTCGAACCCCCTGCTCCGCTCGCCCAACCTCCCCCGCCTCCGCAAGCTCGCGGACCAGTATGATTTCCTCATCGTGGTGGATGAGACGATTGGCAATTTCGTCAATGTCGAGGTGCTGCCGTATGCGGACGTACTGGCGAGTAGCTTGACAAAGGTGTTTAGTGGGGAGACGAACGTCATGGGTGGCAGGTACGTGCTTCTGCTGTTCAAGAAGGAACGTGCTGACGCGGCAGTGCAGTCTTGTTCTCAACCCGAAGGGCCGGCACTACGCTGCACTCAAGACGGCCATGGGCACGCTGTACGAAGACACCTACTGGCCCGAAGACGCCATCTTCATGGAGCGCAACTCGCGCACGTTCATCCCGCGCGTGTACACGATCAACGAGAATGCGGAGGCGGTGTGCGAGATGCTGCACGCCCGGATCGGCTCGTCCACCGTCAAGGAGGTGTGCTACCCCAAGTACTCGAGCAGGGAGAACTACGAAGCATGCCGTATCCCTGCGAGGGACGACAGGCC
Organism: Calocera viscosa TUFC12733; assembly: GCA_001630345.1. Classification (NCBI taxonomy): domain Eukaryota; kingdom Fungi; phylum Basidiomycota; class Dacrymycetes; order Dacrymycetales; family Dacrymycetaceae; genus Calocera; species Calocera viscosa. The sequence continues at coordinate 39,272 of KV417296.1, read as the reverse complement.
CGCGGGTGGATTTGGAGGATTGTTCTCCGTCGTGTTCACTAGTGTGACCGCGAGTAAGGCATTCTTCGACGCGCTGCCGTGTGAGAAGGGCCCGAGTCTGGGCACAAGCTTCACCCTCGCCTGCCCGTACACCGTCATCGCCCACTACCTCGAGCTGGATTGGGCGGCAGGGTGGGGCGTGGAAACTAGCCTCGTACGCGTGAGCGTTGGGATGGAGGACAAGGGATCTCTCTTGCGTGGATTTTCTGAGGCCATGGAGGCAGCGGATAAGGCTGTAGCGAATGAATCGTCATGATGTAGTCTAGAACTGTCTGTATCGGGTAAATACCCAATGGACTATATATACCCTCCGAACGGGCAATTTTGCATTCTCAACACTACATGCAGACAGGAAAGCCTCGTCATTAAAGAAGTCGTACATCCATTTACGACGTCGACGCGCCAACAGCCTACGAAGTTGTTCAGTAATCGGTCTTCAGCGAAGGTCGATACCACTTACCAGTCGCTTGAGATGCTCCATAAACACCTGCAGACTGACATCATCCGTGAAAATTGCCTGTCCCTGGCCACCAGGGCCTCCGTACATCCCACCAGACATATGAGTCGTAGAAGGATTCAGCTTCGACAGCAGGAAACGCGCCTGCGAACCGCCCTGGTCGCAAACAATGTACCGCGGAAGCGGGAACCGGTCTACAAGTAGGTCCTGAGCATCAAGCTGAGGAGCCTCTAGTAACTCCTTGAAGTTCTCGTATCCTTCCTGGTCCTGGTAGTTCGCCTTCCTCCATTCTGCGATTGTTGAACCATGGAAGATGAGAATATGGAAGAACGTGTCCAGAAGCAGGATGGCATCCGGTTTGATGGAGACGCTATCGAGTAATACGGGCTGCGGTGCTTGGTCGAAGGTGTAAGACATGAGCGTCGGCTGGATCATGATGAGGGAGTTGTTCACGTCCTCCTCGTCGAGAATGTGCCTGGTTCAGCATCAGCAATGCGCCCCTGCATCAAAGGGCTTGATCACGGACCGGTAGAAGGCGGTCTCATCAGGGCTGTTGTTGAACACCTGCAAGAATTGACTTCTCCTCAGGTGGAACATGAACTGGGGATAGATGCTGAAGTTATCCGATAACCTGAAGCTTGTCGGGTCCTCCTTTCGGTAGTCGGCAAACTTCTGGCAAAGCCGAATGAGCATCCTATCCAACCAGCGCAGGACATCGGGAGAATCGTCGATCTCCGCCTTGAAAACCGCGATACGCGCCATCAGGACAGCGGAGACTTCCTGGTCGAAAGATTGGCCAATCTGTGGAGAACCAGCCTCGGCGAAATTCCTCGCCACGGTCGTAACGCGTAATCTGAACTGCCCACTGGAGTGCTGGAAGTGGGTAACAAACTGGATCAGGCCACGAGAGGATGGTTGCAGTGGTTGGCCAGCAGCGGTGACGACTTCGAAATAGACACCCAGCGAGGTGCTAGGAGTTATCGCACAGATCTTCCATGCTGATGTTTGACCAATTCCGATTTCAGTCTCGCCGACGCTTGGGGACTTCTTGTTGGCTGAAATAGCATGGCCAATGATACCCGAAATCTTGAGCTCTTTGGTAGTCTGCACGTCAAAGGTGGCGTTGAAGCCCATGGTCAGATGGCCCTGAGCGTCCTTGTCAAATAGGCGCAAGAAACTCTGCTTGAAGATCTCGGTCGTGAAGGAGTCGGCAATAACGATGACCCCGTTGGTAGAGTTCGTCAGAGACTTCATTTCAGCGATACCGACTTGATCCAAACAGCCAGCGAACATGTCGACAGCGTGCCCGTTGGCAGACGCACGCTTTGCCAGGGCCTCATAGAACTATAGATGGCATGTCAGCAGTGCCTTGTACGGGTGCTTATTTCCATACCTTGGTCGCGCGCTTGTAGTGCTTAGCCCCGTCACGATCGATATCGTGATGGGAGCGGATCGGCTCACGCAACTCATCACCCACAACCAGACCAGGCCCTTCGGTGCAAGCACCTCCAGCAAACAGCATGATCCTCGCGCCAGTGCTGGGGAATGTCGACTCCAATAGACCAACCGCAACACTGACAGCGACACCCGTGCACCTCAACGGCCTCTTATCGCTCGAGACAGTCCAGGGATCCCGCGCCAGCGTCTCCAAGATGCTGGTGAGCTGGAACTCGCATTGCTGAACCGGCATGAGGAAGCGGGCTGCACCGAAATTCTGGGGCGCCATGGGCTGGCCCGGTCGGACAGCTGCACGGTTCGCCTGAGAGAGGCCAAGCATGTCTTGGATTTGCTTCGGCGCATACTCCTTCGTGCCGCGGAACACATAGCACTTGGGGCATTCGGGGTAGCCGATCTCATGAACTTGGGTCTGTATGGTACATTAGCATTGCATTTTGAGAACCTAGATATATGCGCACCATGGTTCCAAACGTAATCAATCCAACAAGAGCGTGCGGCGGCAGCAAGCTCAAGCTGACAACCAGCGTCTCCCTCAGCGCCTTCAAATCATCTTCATCCATACATGTATCGACGACATAGATGAAGATGGGCGGGATTTGAGCCGGGCGGGAAAGGGTGTATTCGATGGTGGTATACTTGGGGAGCAGTTCGGCAGGGAGGTTGGTGTGGGAAATATCTTTGTAATGGGGAGGGAAGGGGTTGCGCTGCAGGCAGAAAGGGCAAATCCAAAGCTTGCCTCGCACATCAATTTGGCTAGAAGGTGGTCAACAACGGTGAAGGCACGTCTACCGTAATCATCGTACCAGTAGGGATTGAGGATCGCACGACAAGGCGGTTTGCACGTAACAGGTTCATACAAGACCGGCGGCAGGTCCTCTCGTACCTTCAGCGGGGTGTAGAGCGCCGCTATCGGTACGACGGTACGAGTAGCCTCGACACGCGATGAAGGCCAGACATTCCACGACAGACGAAGACCTGCGGTCGTGATCAGAGATCCCTATCATCTGCGTGCACTGGTGGCACATACCGTCGCGCTCCTCAATATCCTCGATATTCATTGGGTTTCGTGGCAGCGGCAGATAAAGATGAGGATTTTCTTATAAACAAGCGAGGATGGGTATCGCGTCGTTCTTTTGGCGAGACTGCGTCGTCCACGTCTGAAGGAATGTCGAAACTTGTTGCGCACGTCGTCCGCGCTTCTCTCCACGTTCTCTCCAGGCTCAGGCGATGCTGCAGTGCTAAATGCTTCCGGGCAGCGCCACTTCCAACCTTGCGATAATTGGTCCGTGCCCTCGCGGCTCTTGTCACCACGCTTCCAAGAACTGTGAATGAATTTCAAACAAAACGATCTGCTCTGGCGATTACACAGTCAACATCTGCGCCTGAAGGAGTCTCTCGTAGCACGCTCAGAACCCTGTGACGGGCCAGATCTTACAAGGAGTTGTAGGGCAACCCTATTCCGAGTCCGAGTCCTGCCAGGACTGCGTCAGATTCAGAAGATTCGCTCTGGTACCCCATCCCCATGCTTGATGACTGCGCGGGTCTTCAATGAAGCTGGAGAGTTTGGTGCACTCTCTCGTGTCATATTCAGAACCGCACATCAAGACGCGACTATCCAAGAACCTCTGCGCCCAGATCTTGGCACTCTGCGCATCTGCAGCTGCAACACAGACCTGGAACGCAAGATAATGGACATCCGTGATTCCTTCCTCCACACGATCCAGCTTCAATCCGGCAAGAATGCGAAGGATGGCTTGCATGGCGCGGCGAGGAGCGGCGTAGCTGGACAAGATGACGCTATCGAGCTCCGCTTTGGCTTCGCGCCGCGCGTCGCTCTTTTGCAACTCGTTGGCGGGCAGGGTACAGATGTCGCATTGACAATCGCAGCCAAAGTGCTTCCTGAAGCGAGCCTGTCGCTCCTCGCTGGTCACATTCTCGATATTGAAGTAGGCGATACAGAGCTCGTCCCCCGCCTTGATATCGAATATGGCATAGAATCTGAGTTTGCCGGATGGTGCATGCCAATGCCGATGCACATTCGGCGAGCAGGAGTGATTGAATCGGCTCCCCGTGAGGAAGATGCCGCCTCGTGGCTCCTCGCCTAGCTGGAAGCAGTTGTTGTCGAAGATGTCCTTGAAGACGCCGTCACTGTCCTCCTTCGATTTGCTGCTCCAGAGTGAGAGATATGCGCGTTGGTCTTCCTTTGACACGCTCTGCAGGGCCGTGGCAATACTTTTGTTAGTACGATGGCCCGGTTGGATGATGAGAGGAGCCTCGGCAAGGACAAGAGCGCCTCGCGAGATGTCTTCGGAAGCGATGATACCCTGGTGTTTTCCGGGTATGTCAGTAACGACGAAGATATGTTTCGAGCTTTCTTCAGACATGGTGAAGCTGTGAAGAGAGAGTCTAGCGACAGCGAGTCTACAGCTCGCAACTCTCATGTTATATGCGTGCAGAACGGCACGGATGCCACGTGTTGAACCTCGGAGAACCCAAGTGAGCCTCATGCCAACGGGCAGGTTCACACACCTGACCTGATGAAGAACTACGTAAGCATCAAGAGTGGTCATTCTTGGACTCCAACAAATGCCTCGTAGTAATGTTCTTCAACATTGGCTGGCATGCCACTTTGGAAGACGGGCCGCTTTCTCCTAGTCTTCTTCGCCCTGCTGGAGAAAATCACGAAGCCCGCGGCCTTTTACACCGATGCCGATCCGATTTCCGATCAACTCGCATCGCTTTTAAACGCCTGCGGAATCGTTGCATGCTCCCCGTTCCGAGACCAGACTCATATCCGTACCGTATTTGGGAAACTACTGTTGGTTGGTATGACGAGGATGGCAGACCACCATGAAGCGAGAAACCTGCTGTGCCATACCAGTCCGGTTACCGTAGACACATGTTCATTCATTCGATTTCACTGTTACATTCAGACACATACACTTGCGCCTCGGCTACTCCTGAGACGCTGTTGCTAGACAAGTGATTCAGAGACGGTCATTCGAAGAGTTATGCGAACTCCTGGTCAGGATTCATTAGTTTGCATAAGAGGCGTATAAATTGAGCCTACCATGTTCATTCAATTTAGGGTGGTATGTTAGGCAAGCACCGCTACTCCAGAGAATGCATCGACGATGTTTGCGGGGTTAGCACCAACATTCTGCGGGGCGAGAGCTTGTATCTGTGCTTGTTGAATCAAAGTCGCTCCGGGGGCCAAGGTCATGCCCACGCGATGAAGGACATCGAGAAACGCCGTCATCGTTGCTGCTTCGTTCTCAAACTCCAGTGTGCCGTTGGCCACATCTCCATTGAACGAGGCAGCCGCCTTGTTGTACAGATCTCTGGCCGTGTCCAAGTTGCTGAACGTGGCGATTCGGAGGAAGATTAACACCGAATTCGTGATGCGATCTTCGACAGAGCTTATCGTGTCCAAGACATAACCTCCTGACGAGGTTGGGTCGACCTTCGTGCGGAATCCCTTCCATCCGTCGTAGCTGAAGTACAGATAGAGCTTTTTCCCGCCTGTCACCCATTTTGCTGTACGGAGTGACAGGTACAGGCTGCGGGGCAGAAGCAACGGGGTGTTCGGTGGTATGTCCGCCATGAAAACTTGAGGGCAAATAGTTGGCTTGGTGAGATGGGGGCGAGGTCAGGAAGAGTTGTGCTGGCATCGTTCAGATGTCGCGATATAAACAATGGGACAATGGGACAATGGGGAATCACACGTGTGCTGCTCCGAGACCCGACACGGCTGCAAACAACGTTCTCGCATTTTGGACCCGTCACATTAATAGCAATGAAATTCGAGGGCTCGGCTCCAATAACCTCTGACTCGGGGCTCTCAGCCAACAAACCATATCTTCCTTTGCCATTTCATGACGGCCGCCTCAGCAACGTTTCGACCGCCCTCTGACTTGTGGAGAGATGTCCCCCTCCTCGGCAGACTCTGGCTCGCGGTTCCAACCCGACTACGACTGGGGCTATATCGCTTCATATGGTGGGCCGCCGACAAGCTCTATCCCGGCCGGCATAGGACTACACGAGTGCGCCGCATACTACCCGGAATCTACCTCAAGCACGGTCAAATCAAAGCCAGCGAGCCGCATGCGATGGTCCTCCTTCGACGGCACACGAAACTCTATTCGTCCATCGCCTTGGATTACATTCCACATGAGCTGCTCATGCCGTTTGACGATCCCCCTGTCGAGGTCGCATTTCTTCTCATGACGGCTGCGCGAGGGAAACGACTTATGGATGTCGAGCACACGATGGAGCCTGAACAAATCACAGCGATCGGTCTCCAGCTTCGAGATTATTTGACCGAAATGCACAAGATACCGAATCCGTACAAATACGGCCTTTGCAGCCCGGCTGGTGCGGAGCTGGATGCACCGCTCTTCACTGATTACGACCTCCCGACTTTTGAAGACATACGCTCGTTTCATGCTTGGTTACGCCAGCGCATGGGACGGAACTGGCCCGTAATGCAGCCAAGGGTGCAGCCGATATTCTCCAAATACGACGATCAACAGCCTGTGTTCAGTCACGGGGACCTCTCGGCGGACAACATCATGGTTCATAACGGAAGGCTTTCTGGATTGATCGACTGGGAGACAGCCGGCTGGATGCCGCCTTATTGGGACTACCTTTGTGCGAGGTGGGATCGCTCCCCAGCGTGCAAAACCATTGTCCGACTGGCCATTCCCGAGCACAACGACCGGGAGCTGTACGAACTGACTGTAGCAGCGGGTGTTAGTCAGGGCTATGACCCTGCGAACTTCAATTCGTTTGAAACAACGGACATACTGTAGGCTGAGATCCGGTAGATTTCAACCGTCGATACATATGTTGATGACGTGACGCGATATGAGATGCAGACGCTTCACAGCGGTCGAGCTAACATGGACCACCGAATGGGGCTCATGTCCTTCTTGCTAGTTTCGTTGCATCGTCTATGTATTCCCAATGTAAAGTGACCAGCTAGGCAAGTTCCGCAATATACTAATATGGCGGTCGACAACGATGCCCAGATTTAGGCTCCGACTGATTAGACTCGCGTTACGTCTGCAGCATGGCCGCTGTCACTAATAATGTGAAGCGACGCCATCCGCTACTCCACCCTACTTTTTTTCCTGCTCCTGGCGCGAAACCAATGGCGACTGCCTCAGCAACGTTCCGAGCACCAAGTGAGCTCTGGCAGGACGTCCCTTTCTTCGGCAGAATATGGCTCGCCATCCCCCGCCGAATTCGACTCGTTACGTATCGCTTCATATGGTGGACGATGGACAAAATCTATCCCCATCGCCTCATAACTACCCGAGTACGCCGAATCCTACCCGGTGTCTATCTCAAGCACGGTACCATCAGAGCCAGCGAACCGTATGCAATGGCTCTTCTTCGACGGCACACCAAGCTACAATCATCCATTGCCCTGGACTATGTCACGTGTGCAAAGCCCTCGACAAAGAACTTTGAAGAGCGCGATACGGTCGCATATCTTCTTATGACGGCTGCTCCAGGGAAACCTCTCATGGACGTCGAGCAAATGTTAGCGCCGGAACAAATCACAGCGATCGGCCTCGAGCTTCGGCAATACCTTACCGATATGCACAAGATTCCGAATCCGTTCAAATACGGCCTTTGCAGTCCGACCGGTGGGAGCCTGGATGCACCTCTCTACACTGGCGACCATTTTGATCTACCAACGTTCGAGGACATCGGCTCGTTTCATGCATGGCTACGTGACCGCATGGGACGACACTGGCCCGTTATGCAGCCGCGGGTACAGTCGATATTTACAAAATTCGAAGTTGCACAGCCTGTATTCAGCCATGGAGACCTTTCGCCCGACAACATCATGATTTGTGATGGGAGACTTTCCGGATTGATCGACTGGGAAACCGCCGGTTGGATGCCTCCGTACTGGGACTACGTCTGTGCGCGCTGGGACCACTCCGAGGTATTCAGTTCGGTTATTCGACTCGCGGTGCCCGAGCATAACGACAGGGAAAGATACAACATGAGAGTATCCGCAGGGGTTTGTCGGGGTGGTGATCCTAAAAAATTCCTTTCATTTGAAGAAGCCGTTGAAGATTGGTAAGTTACAGTAGCGCAAACTAAGAAGTTTGAACCACTCTATCGTCGAGCCTGCGGGGGCCGCCATTTCAAACTCAAATCCATGTTAGCTCGCCTGTCATATTCTCTTTTGTAAATGTTCATGGTATAATCTCAGGCTCGTTTGGGCATCGGTGAATTATTGACGCAAGACCTCAGCTGGTTCTGTGAAAGGTGGTGCGGAGCGGGCGTCCGCAGACCGGTGCCGGTCGGCGGAATGTAGCGCCCCACCCTATCATTTGCCCGTGGCCACTCCATCATTTCCCCACTCCTGATCAGCTGTGCTTCGCTCCACACTCCCCCCGCCGTGCAGATATCACCATGAGACGCCATGAGCACGCCGCCGATGAGGAATTTGTCACGTAATTTCCCTATATTTGTTCATACACTACATGGTACAACATGTACAACAAGCGTTGTTCTAGCGTTCTGCACTTGATATAAAGGTTGACCTGGAATAAAAGACATTGAAAATAACGAGCGGGGGTGATAGGTAATGAAAACAACATATGCTTCTGACGAGATGCTCCAGATTAGGGATCCGAGGTTAGAGGCTAGACGTGAGACGTGAGACGTAAGATAGGAGGTAGAAATTGGCGGGAATGATCTATGCCTCTCCGGTCGGAGGCGGGTAGTGAATGTGGTGGTCACCGTGTATGCGCCTCGCGGCTTGTCCACTGTGCGGAAGATAAGGATGCATGTTGCCGAGAGGAGGCAGATGCCCTGTGTGGATCGTAAGCGCCAATCACCCTGTAGCTGGGAAATGAAACGCGTACAGTAAAGAGAGTCGAGCAACAGCGCGTCTACAGCTCGCAACTCTCATGTTATATGCGTGCAGAACGGCACGGATGCCACGTGTTGAACCTCGGAAAACGCAAGTGAGCCTCATGCCAACGGGCAGGCAGGTTCACACACCTCACCTGATGAAGAACTACGTAAGCATCAAGAGTGGTCGTTCTTGGATTCCAACAAATGCCTCGTACTAATGTTCTTCAACATTGGCTTCTGGGAGACGTGCCGCTTTCTCCTAGTCTTCTTCGCGCTGCTGGAGAAAATCAGGAAGCCGTGGCTTTTTAGACCGATGCCGATCCGATTTCCGATTAACTCGCATCGCTTTTAAACGCCTGCGGAATCGTTTGTATGTTCCCCGTTCCGAGACCATATTCACATCCATGCAGCATTCGGGAAACCACTGTTGCTTAGTATGACTGGTGAATGGTCCAGGACTCAGATAGGGCGCGTCGCGTCGTCATGAGCGGATAAATTCCGCAGTCACATTTTCCCATAATGAGCCAGCGCGTCCGTGCTCGCTCCTCCACATCTCTGGTCAGCTTTTGTTGTATCTGAAATCATCTGAGTCCTCTGCTTTCACCGTCTTTGCTGTTGCACTTGGTAGACATGGCCAAATTCACCATTCGCGACGCCGTGGAGAGCGACATTGTCGGTAACCTTTCAAGTTTGCTCGCAGCCGGACGTCGACTCACGCACTACGTATAGGACGACATCCTGCAGCTCATCCTCGCGCTGGTGCGTCTCACCCTTCCCTTCATCTCTCCTACTCTAACTCCCACAAGGCAATGTATGAGAAAGCACCTGAGTCTGCCAAAGCCACCCCCGCTCTGCTGAAGCAGAACTTATTCGGGCCGCAGCCGTATGCGCATACCATGCTCGCGTTCGTCGACGGCAAGGCCGTGGGTCTCGCGATGTATTTCTTCAACTTCTCGACGTGGACCGGCAAGCCTGGACTATACGTGCGCCCCTCTACCTTTCCCTACTAATTGGGCGCTGATCGGGCACTGTTTCCCGAGCGCAGCTGGAGGACTTGTTCGTAGAGCCTGAGTATCGGAAGATGGGCATCGGCAAAGCGCTGTTCGGCGAGCTCGGGCGTGTGGCAGAAGAGCGAGAATGCGGGCGTATGGACTGGGCAGTCCTCAAGGTGCGCCGCACGCACCGCTACTGCTTTCCTCCTACGTCGTCCTAACGGGAGGTTGCAGTGGAATCAGCCGAGCATCAGCTTCTACGAGAAGGCTCTGGGCGCGTTCGGCATGAAGGAGTGGGAGGGGATGCGTCTCGAGACGGAGGGGATCAAGGCCTTGCGGCGGTTCCGCGTATCCGAGGCTACGCAATAGCATTGTTACGCTGCATCGAAATAGACGAATGACCTTCCCTTACCGGCAGGATGCCATGGCAATCTGCCCGCATGCGCGGCGCCTATTCATATTCGCTCTGCCACCTCCCTCACCGCCTCGCAACCAACCTCGGCACCGATCGCCAGTCCACGCTCTTCAGTCCGCACTTATTTCCAGAGCTGGCCGCGAGCGCGCCAATTCGCACTGTAAAACCCGCCGAGCCCTGCACTCTGTTGCTCCAAGCCGCTCTCTCCTGCTCGTCTTGACCCCTCCTACTTTCTGCTGGCCGGTACACCTGACTTCGTCCTCCTCGGCCGACCCGTACTTCCGCCTGTCTTTCACGGGAATGGCGAACTAGGTTCCGCTGCCAAGTGTCGTGCGATCGGTGCTAATGACCCTGCCCGCCGAGGAGTGCAGACTCACAAAGCGAGTAAGATAGGCTGCCCCATGCCCGCCCGGTTCCCGTACATACATTTACATTCGCTCAAATTCACCGTTACATGCATTCATTGGTATCTCCACTACTCTTGGTTGTCATCGCTACAGAAAGGGCATTCAACATCAACATACAAAGTGTCATACAAGCTCCTGACCAGGATTCGTTATTTCGGACAAGGATAGGTGCAGAAGATTGGGCCTACCACAGTCATCCCAATTCAGCAAGAGGTCTCTGCCTCATGTCACGCGAGGACGACTACCCCAGGCTTGGCGTCGACGACATTTGCGGGCGTGGCATTGTAATGCTGCGGCGCGAGAGCCTGCGTCTTCGCCTGTTGAACCAATGCAGCCCCGGATGCCAAGGTCATGCCCAGGCTATTGAGGTAATCGAGAAATGCCGTCATCATTGCCATATCGCTGGCCGCTGCTAGAATGCCATTGGACAGCCGGTTGTTGAAGCTAAGATAGGCGTCCTTGTATATGTTCCTTCCGGTCGTCCCGAGCTCAGTGAGGCGGATGAATATCGCAGAAGTGCCGGTGTTTCGATCATCATGCGAGCGAGTTTCAAACAAGGCGAAGCCGGTTGGTGGCTTGTTGACCGCGTAGGTGAACCATCCATCATAGCCGTTCTCGCTGATGCATATATTCACCTCGAACGTGCCAGGTGCAGCGGGCCATTTTTTGAGGTTCAGGTACATGGTGTTGGGCAGGAATAATGGGGGGTTCGGTACTCGGTAGGTCTTCATGGCAGCTTCAATGAATGAAGAAACTGTTCGAAATGTTTGGCGGGACGCAAGGAAGATAATGTGAGGGCATCTCTGGTATTGCGCGACTGATATGAGGGATGTGATGGCACGTGGGATCATGCCCCGAGACAGGAGGCACCGTGACTGGCACGGCTGCAAACTTGAAGAACCAGATTTGAAGCCGAGTTCATCGGAGCCTGGTTGATTGTCGGTCCCGCCAAATTTGATCCTTAAACAATTCCCTGAATCCAAACAGTAAGGACATAGTCACTTTCAAGCACACTTTGTTCTCACGCATTGTACTTGTCAGTCGGAAGACTATGGCAACTCATTCAGCAACCTTTCGACCGCCGATCGACCTGTGGAAACACGTCCCCTTCCTCGGCAGACTCTGGCTCGCGGTTCCCACACGAATTCGACTATCACTATATCGCTTCATATGGTGGGCCGCCGACAGAATCTATCCTGGTCGTCTGAGGACTACACGAGTGCGCCGCATACTACCCGGAATCTACCTCAAATTCGGTCAAATCAAAGCCAGTGAGCCGCATGGAATGGTGCTCCTTCGACGGCATACAAATCTCTACTCGTCCATCGCCTTGGACTATGTGCCATACGACATACCCGTGGAAAATGAATCCATAGACCATTTCACGAAGGCTTTTCTTCTCATGACCACCGCTCGAGGAAAACCTTTGTGCGCTGTGGAGCACGAGTTGACACCGGACCAAGTCACAACGATCGGCCTCGAGCTACGAGACTACTTGTCCGAAATGCACACGATACCGAATCCCTACAAGTACGGACTATGCAGCTCTGCTGGTGGGGAGCTGGACGCACCGCTCTTCACAATGCAGAATTTCGACCTACAGACGTTCGACGACATCCGGTCGTTTCATGCATGGCTACGCGAGCGGATGCAACGGCACTGGCCAGTGATGCAGCCAAGAGTGCAGCCGATCTTCTCCAAATACGATGTCCAACAGACAGTATTCAGCCATGGAGATCTGTCGACGGACAATATCATGGTTCATGATGGCAGACTGGCGGGCTTAATCGACTGGGAAACGTCGGGTTGGATGCCTGCATACTGGGACTACGTTTGCTCGCGCTGGAACCGTTCCATGGTGTTCCAGACAATCCTCAAACTCGCGATTCCCGAACACAGCGATAAGGAGAAGTACGAGATGGTTATCTCGGCCGCCGTCAGCCAGGGTATGGAGCCTGAATCTGCTGCCACCTTCGAAGAGGCCCCGGATTGGTGGTGATTGATGATATGAAGGTTTTGAAGGCCATCCTTCGTGACGAGACTGCCTTCCACGCAGTCGATAGGCAGGTATTCAGCGCCATGGCAGGGGAGGGTTAGTTGACTCGGTGTTTATGTTTATCCAGGTCATGTGCTACGTAGCTGAGCTATTGCATAGTAGCGATCGCAGCACCTGACCGATTAGTGCTAAACTGAGACCGATGACATGACGGATGCACCTGTGTGCTGTACGTTGCCAAGATTTTGCCATTAGACCGGACAATGGCAATTCTCAGCTCATCTGGCATTCCATGCTTTGGGTTCCAGAAAGCAAATGGCAACGGCCCATCATATTCTGTGTAACGACATTCGCCCAATGAATATTTGTCCATCTCCCTCGGCTCTAGCATCATTCACAATTCACAAGCGCGCGCTACAGGGTGTGCATGCAAGGTGTTTCGAGCAGATGCGGACCGCCGGGCATGGCTCCGATTGATCGACTGGGAAAGAGCCGGGTAGATGCCGCCATATTGGGACTACCTTCGTGCAGCGTGAGATGGCTCCCCAGCTTGCAGCGCCATTGTCTGACTGGCCATCCCCGAGCATAGTGACAGGGAGAGGTACGAGCTAACCGTATCCGCGGTCGTTAGTCGGGGTTTCAACCTGGCTGAGTGCGATTCGTTTGAAAAGGCGGATTTCCTGTAAGCTGAGACGACGTAGAGCGCATGTTCATGGGACACGGAGCCCGCCCTTCCTCTATATGTAAATCAATCGTCGGGCAGCGTAGTTTGCACAGGTGCTGTCCGCCCGAGCGGATCTGCATTCATTTCCAGACCCAGTCCAGCCGCAGTGCCAATAGATGTATGTCTGGCTCGCGTGCCGTGTCCAGTATATGCTCGACTACCCGCCCCTGGCCATCCTTCCCGCCCCTTCCCTTACGATCCCAACGCCGACGCTCGCGAGCCCGCGCCAATCCACGCCCCTCAACCCGCCTTCCGCTCCATATATGGCGATCATGACGCCCGCGCCGACGACAAGCACGGCCATGAGGGTCCGCATCTCCTGGTTCCTGCTCCGGGCTCTGGCGGCGGCGGTGCCTTTCAGCTCAGAGAGGTCGGAGGGCTCGTCGTCGTCCGCGTCGAGTGAGAGGACTAAAGCGCCCGGGCGGAGGACGAGGGATTCCGCCTCCTCCTCGGAGATATCTGGCGGCCAGGGTGCGCGGTGCACCGACCCCTCGCCGAGCGTCTGCCCCAGCTTCAGTGCCTCGTGCTCGGGCGGGAAGCGCGCATACAGGTCCTGCGCTGCGCGAAGGAGGGAAGGCAGAAGTACAGGCGGCCCAGGGGAGGACGATGAGGAGGGGGTGTACGGTGGAGGTTCGGAGTTGGAGTTGGAGCCGGTATCGGATGGCGTGGGGGGCGGAGTGTCGGACGGCTCTGAGGGTGGGGGGAGCGTGGGGGAGTCGATGAGAGGGGGCAGGCCGGAGAGGAGCACGTACATCGCCCCTTCATCGCCTTCCTCTTCGACTCGACGGAGCACCTCTTCTTTTCGTTCCAGGATCAGCTGCATATACCATCAGCACTTCCTTCCCATAGCAAAAAGGGACCAGAGGCGCACCGCCGCAGCCAGATACACGGTCATGACCGGTTCCCAGGCGAGCAAGAAGTCCCATATATGCTGTATGAGCGGCAGGGTGGGCACATCATGCGCAAAGAGGGTGAGAAGGTTGCTGAGCGCGTAGTATGGCAAAGGCGTCGTCTTCTCGATCAGCCGGGCGTAAGGTGGGTCCGCGAGCCGCAGGAGACGGCGGAGGATACTATGGGGCTTTCGTCAGTTCATCGGGGAGAGACAGGATAGAACAGCGCACCGTAATAGCCCGAGCAGCGGCTCAAGCCCCGGCCCCATCGCGTCCCTAAACCGAAACAAGCTGATCCTCTCCGCGCACCGCTGCAGCACCCACTGCGCCTCCTCTGTCGGCTCCTCACCAGGGCATAAAGTGAGCTGTAGCACTGAGAGCACATCATGGTACCCCTGTACGTAGGAAAGAGCGCGCCGCCTGCGCAGGACGCGGGTGATGAGCGCGTTTAGCCGAGTTTTGAGCCGGTCCTTGGGTGTGTCGTGGAGCGTTGGGTACAGCACGAACGAGCGGTCGGTGTCGAGTTTTATTTGGCACTCGTCTTTGTGGGGATCGTCAAGTGGGGGCGGGGGAGTGATGAGAGAGGAGGACGATGATGACGATGATGACGAGGCTATGGGCTCGGATGGGTCGACCTGGAGCAAGTACGGCCTGCGGCTGATCAGACTCTCAGCTCGGTGTGACGAGGACAAGGCGCACCAAGCGACTCTCCTCGCATCGCCAAACCCGCCCGGTCTGAGGCTGAGTTCTCTCAGCTTTTGGATGTCACCCGCGCTGACCGCCTCTTCCACTTCATTAGTGTCCATTCCTAGTCCTTGTATGCGCCGTGGACGATCATGAAATCAGAAATCAGGAGCGCCCTGAACTTGAACCCCTAGACACGGCATCGTCGTCCCTATTCCCGATCACTCCGATCACTTTTTCCCCCACTCCGCGCGGGATCAAACACGGTGTGCGTGACGATAATTTGACTGGCCTGTTCGGGTAGCCACAGGAGCTGGCAGCGCAGTCGGTTCGTGTTAACCAATCTTTCAGCCGGCTGATTTCGCACTGCTGATGCGTATGGTGTTTAGTCGGGGATCCACGCATCTCCGGTAGTCTCTGGCGATGTGGCGACGGTGTTAATGTTCACTAGTATCTCCGATTGTATCTCCCGCCGGCGGGAGCATTTCTCCATATGGGACTTGTGGTGCCGAAGTGGCAGACCCTGCTTTTAACCCGTACCCTCCGAAAAACCGATAACGCAGGTGATTCTGTCCAGGATTTCGCAGGACCACCTGCACTCTTGCATATGTGCATGTGGCCGTTGTGAAGAGTCGACATTAAGCACCATGCAAGCCGGGCGGAGGGGCCATCGACAACGCATGTGAACACTGCTTCTCACTTGCTTCCATTCGCACAAAGCTGGCCTTGTATTGGCCGCTACACCATCACCCGTCATATGCTAGCGCCAATGACAAAGAGGACCGCATGAAACAACTACGGACTTTGTACGTTGCCATTGGAATGGGAAAACCAAGATTCACTTCACGGACCATCGATCTCCGACGATACAGAACGATACGAGAGAAGCCCTGAGGGGATGGCGATTCCAAAACCAGCTTCTGACAGCTGGTCCGTTGGCGGGTCTCTCGGCGGACGACGTTGAACACAGCAAACTCCGGGGATGCCGATATTTCCCGCGCTTCCGGGAATGTGAGAGAGGCAACCACCTTTCATGGATTGCACCCGCCTGGCCCTCCAGCGACACCCTTGAAGCCCACGACTTCGAAGCCCCTTTGTCGTGCAACAGCTCCCGAGGCGCCCTTCCTCAGCACTGGTTGTCTCGTAATGTGCGCTGCGCAACGGGCTGTGAACTCAGGATCCCTTCTTCCGACAGTGATCCTGGTTTTGCGTGTGCACGATCATCCTGGCTTCTGTCTCAGCTCTTAGGTGAGTCCTGTTACGTCGTAGTGTTGTCCACTTCACCGGTTTGATTCTACATCTCTTTAGAAGGCCAGGCACCCGGCATTCTCTCCTTCATGCTGTCTTCCCGGCGCCATGGTCTAGGGTCATTGTCTCAAGCTTTAACGGTATAAAACTACCACCATTTCGGGCTGCGATGCATTGTCAGGACTTTCTGCACCTCTCTCTTCACCTGAGCGCCGGACGCTTGCCCTTCAGCTCTACTCCTTTGCTCCTGCGACTCTCTGTTGTCCAGATCAACTTACCACTCCACAATCCCCACCATGGTCGCGAACTCAACTGTAAGCTTCATGGACCCCGTTTGGCTCTGTTCACGAACCTTGCTCTTCAGTACTCCTCTCGTCAATACGTCTGCGATGCTTCCGTCTCCCCCGGCAACTGGTGCGGCAAGAGGTTTGAGCGTCGTCACGACCTCAACAGGCACGTCAAGGTGCATCAGGGCAGAAAGTAGGCGAACACATTTGAGTTATCTGGACAATGCTTACATCTTCCAAGGGACTACGAGTGCAATTTATGCGGGGAGACGTTCGCTCAGAAGAACGGTTGGGACGTTCACAAGCGTGTCCAGTGAGTGCATGTGCGCTGTTATCTGCGCTGCAGTCTTCTCATCGGTTTCACAGTGAGGGCTTGCGCACCCATGCGTGCCCTGAAAGCAAATATTGGGGCCATGGTGACT
Source organism: Calocera viscosa TUFC12733 (assembly GCA_001630345.1). Taxonomy (NCBI): domain Eukaryota; kingdom Fungi; phylum Basidiomycota; class Dacrymycetes; order Dacrymycetales; family Dacrymycetaceae; genus Calocera; species Calocera viscosa. The sequence goes on along the minus strand of KV417296.1, from coordinate 22,371 downwards.
GCGACGTCGCGCCTTTCCGTGACGACTCTTCCTATCGGCGGCATTGGCAGAATAAACATGCCAACAGTCCACATCGCTTCGAATGTCCCAAGTGCAATTTCAAGTGGGTCGCCCCATTCTTCTATAGTGACTCGATATTGACCTTGCGACCAGGGCTGCACGCAAAGCTTTGCTCCGCAATCACATGCGGGACCGTCACAACAGACCTTTACCGCAATGGATGCAAGACCGTCAACCTCGGGGAGCGCACGGAATTGAAGTGCCTCCGCACATCCCGGTTACCGTGTACGACAACGACATCAAATGGTTGACGGGAACTTCTGCTCGCTCCCGTGGTCGTTCTCGTTCTAACTATTCTCGCTCTGCTCGACAACCGTCAGGGTCTCCCAGCATGAGGTCACCTTCGTATGAAGGGGATCTGACCCCCGCTGTCGAGTCGCCCTCCGACTCTGACTCATCGCTCACGACGCCTGCTACTGATCTCAATGTGCCTGCCGGTCATGAAGATCCGTTTTCACTTCGCGTCCCCTCTCTTCCACCACCCTCTATCTGGTCGTCTGAGAACGAGATGCTGTCGTCTGGAGTCTGGGCGCCAAGTATTTCGGCTTTACCCGCAGCCCCGATCATGGAGCATCCGGCACTGCCCAACAACCATGGAACACCGCCAATGATCATGCTAAATGATACGCCTATAGGCGCATCGTTCAGCATGATGCAAGACTACAAGTACACATATCCAGCTCTGGAACCATTTGGTGTCCTCGACAATGGTCCATACACAGAAACCTCCAGCCCGGCGGCATCGTTTGTGTTCGACGAGCCAAATACGATGTCATTCTGGGGTGGCCTCCCACCCGATTCGATGGGCTTTGATCCAACCAACGTTGGGGATGCGTCTTGGATTGATTCAATGATTGACCCAAGTCTGCTCGGACAGTAATTACGCTGTATATCGAGTCTCCTTCCACATTTGTATTCGCCCGCTCGTGCTCTTTCCATTCTGGGATTGTGTTATCTGTACAACATCCTAGTCCAGTTGTATTAACCCCCATTTCTTGCCCACTCGCTCCTGAAGATAGCTCGGTCTATCATGTTTTGCAACACCACTTTGGACTTTGACTTATGAAAATCACGACTCTCGTTACATTTGCCTGTTTGTTTCCCAAGGCCCCCGCAGCGCAGGCTACCAAACGTATTCCACGCCAGCAAAACGACTCATGCGTACGGAACGAGGACGCTATCAAGAACCGCACTGTCCCAGTGCGGAGCCATATCTCCTCTGTTGGCACAACGTCGTCAACAGATCCTGCTGCTGTTCCCACAGAATCACGAAACTTGAAACTACTTAAGGAATTGTTTTCGTGAGAGCCCTCGTTACACTAACAATTCGCTGGAAGCTGCGAACAATGCTTGCTGGGACACGGAAGCCGCCACGGGTTAGCCGTTCTTGCGTCGCGGGTTTTTATCGGTGACATGCAAGTGGTTCACATACGATATCAGATACAACAAAAGTAAGCGTAGTGCTACAGAGCTGCAGATTGCCATCCTCGGGTTTCACCGTGCGGGTCAATGGGATCATCTCCAAAGTAATTTCCGCCTAAGCTCGCTTCTCCACCACCAGAATCAAAAGCCTCATCTGCAAGATCTGCGGCATGAATCTTGTACTCCTTGAGAATCGCTCGGACTTCCACCTCATTGTATTCCATGGGCTGCACGACAGAAATGTCGGGAAGGGGCGGAAGTGTCGAGAACACCAGCCGCGCCACCTCTATCTGCTCCATGTACACCGCCAGTGTCTCTGGCGCATATTTTGTCTGAGATTCCAGCACCTTCTCGATAGAGCCGTATGCGCGAATAAGCTTGATGGCGGTGTGTGGGCCAAGGTTCTTGACGCGCTGCGTGAAGTCCGTACCGAGCAGCAACGCAAAGTCGACGAAAGAGTCACGCGTTAAGTGGAGGGCGCTGCGGACCTCTGTGCCAGAGATCAGTGCCAAGGGCATGTTGCTATTCGTCAAGTTGCGAAGGAGAGGAGCTTCATACACAAGAACATCCTGTGGATCGAGTCAGCAGACATCAACGAGGCATCTAATGTGTTTGTACCGTGTCCTCACTCCCCACGAAATCCGCATATCCATGTATGACCAGACTAGCGGCCAATGCCTCAGCCTCAAACGGATACTCTGCTTCGATGCAAGGCACGCCCATAGCAATTAGCAATCGCCGTGCTTCAGCGTATGTCTCTGCGGTTGGCAATCGATTGCGCTTTTCATAGCTCGAGACCATGTGGCCGCTGCGGTTAAGCAGTCCTTCTACAGCCACCTCCTCACCCTCCTCCGGTGGCTTGTGATCTTCATCGACTGCAGACTCAGCAACTTCAGCTATGAGGCGTTTCCAGAAGAGCTGCTCGTCCTCCGTCAACTTGGCTTGGTACCTTGAGGGAAGAAGAGGCTCTGGCTCGGGGCCTGGTTCTGCCGCCGTAGTGGGTAGAAGCCTCGGCTTCTGCATGAGTGTCGTCCGTTGAAAGTCGCGGTAGAGCTCCGTCAACTCATTGGCAACGGCTGCAGCTGCGGGGGAAATGGGCAGGAGAGAAATGACGGATGTTGCGTGCGCGCGATCAGCCGCCTCCAAGAGTGTCGGTGGTTCCAGGGGTGAGGATGGCGCAGCTGGCGGTGCTGATGCTATGAGGTCGGAACGTTGTGTGAGGATGGAGGATATTTCGGGACCAAGCGTTTGAGCTGTTTCAGGGAAGTGCACCAGTAGGTCGGCTGCAGCAACTCGTGCCTCTGCCTCTTCTCGCAACCTCGACGTGCTCAACTCTGCACCATCTCGAGCAACAGTCTTCTCAGCTCCATTTTCGACCCTTTCTTCACCGAGCACGTACGGGCTGGAGGTGTTCGGTCGCTCCTCCAAGTAGTACGACGCCGCTTCTTCCATCGGTAGATCGGCTATTACTTCATCAACCTGCACCTCTTCTGGTTCAGGACCATCCGCAATAGCCTCCAGAGCGGCCTCGTATGCACTGTCCACCGCAGATACGACGGAGACATCCTCTGGGTCGAAGTCGTCCAGAAAACTCGCGAGTGCCTCCCTTTCTTCAGGCGGGTACAGCTGCACCAGCAACTCCTTCTGCAGAGCACGATCGGCCTGTTCCTCATTTCTTGCCGCTGTAGGCGCCACCTTATATTCGACCTCCACCGGTTTCGAGTGCTGAACCTTCTCCATGACGTCCGCAAGGCCCAAAAGCTGCGCCTCCGCGTCGGCCCCCACGGCTAGACGGACCGCGTGGCTGACTTGCAAGCGCTCATGAGGTCTCAGCTGTTGAAACCGCTTCACGGCTGCCGTGAGCCGCTGGAGTCGTCGCAGGCGACCAAGTTCATGCGTGCCGCGGGCCAGCTGGAGCAGTCTCATCGCTTGCCTGCGCGCTTGCTGTGCCCGGCGGAGGGTAAGCTGCTATCGGTGCTGATAACGACGGCAATGACGTACCTCACGCGCTTTTGCCGAACTCCGCTCCTTCCCATCCCACACTGTGATGACCCCCACTCCGTTCGCACGCAGATCATTGATAACCTTGAACCACCCAACGACATGGCGATGAGCGTGTGACGTTGCGCCGAAATGCAATCTTTGTGTGATGAGATTTCCATCTCTGAAGTATGTTTAGCTCTCTTCCTGCTTCAGCGTTCAGGTAAACGCGTACATCGCTATCTTCTTGCCTGTGAGAGCACGCAGACGCGTCGGAATTCGCTTGATGACATCCGGACTGTCTATGTCATCAGTTGTGCACCTCTGCGAAGCTCGGAAATAGTATCACGCACCAGGCTTTCTGTAAAAACGGAGTGAATCCCAAAACTCCCATCCAGAAGCCCAGGACAGCCACGGCTCAGCGCTTCACCTTGGATCGTGGCGGTAGAAAGTGCCGAAAGCGGAATGCGCTTGCTTGGCGCCAGAACAACGCGACTGGTTCAAGACACGCGGGGAGACTGCCTCCGGTCCGCTGTTGCACTGATCGTTGCCGACGATCACTCTCTGGATTGATACTCCAACATTATTGCTTCGTAGCAACTGTCACCCTCGTCACTTTACAGGTTAGCTACGAATACTGGATACTGGTCCTGACGTCCGGCATACGTAATCTGGTCTATTGTCGAAGCCATTATGCTTGATTGTGTCTTCCATTGTCAACGCCCTCTTTGGCCGAGACCCTTGCCTCGAGGCGGAGGCGTGGATCAAGTTGACCGGCAATCTGCATGACGGCTCTGATGGCTCTCGTACAACCCCCCTTATCCGGGATTGCTCTCATGACTGTGCGAATTGCGCAGTTGTGGCATGCCTGACTCGGATCTTGCCAACTGTACGAATGTGGGGTCCTGAACCACGGAGAGTCGTCGTCGTGCTGGGATGCCAGCGCTCTTGATGAGTCTCTCTCCAGTGTTCGCTAGGCATTACAAACCGGGACAACTGCCGATCGTTCTTGCCTCGTGTTGATCTTCGCGATGGCCCGCGGCCCTCATTAGACTCTCGGCGCCGCTGATCGCCCCGGTGATCACCGAGCCAATGAAGGGGCCCAGTCCGAGTTTAGAGGGGCCACGACGCCTTCGCCCGCTATTCCAGCGGGCACTGAGTCCCCCTTCTCGTCTGCTTGTGCCCTTGCTCCGGCGGAGGCTGGGAAGCTCGAAATTTTGAGGACACTTGTAAACGGTCCGTGTGGGCGCAGGGTTGTTGCTCGCCAGGCGATAAATACGTGATCCCTGGCTGTAACTCGTGTTCCCCATCCCCCTCACTCCCACTTCACTCCTCGGCTTATCAGCCCTCGTCTCCCTCCCAGGTTTCCCTGCCCCTGTGTGCTTCTAGTAACGATTCTCGACGATCCAACTTCAGTAAGCTGTGCGTTCACTGTTTCATGATCGTCAGCTCACCGTTTCGCACGTGCGTCCGATCTAGCCAGCTATGTACCGCTTTTCCCGACACCTTACTGTTGAGGACATCAACTTTCCCGCTCTTACCGTCCACACCATCAACAAGCCCAACATCATCAACACCATGCGATCCTCATCTCCGACTTTCCCTTACACCTACACACCGCCCGCATCGCCAAAGGCCACCAGCAAGCCCATTCCTGCAAGCGGGGATCGGCTTCTGGACCTGATTCTGACCGCTCCGGAGGAATTGATCGCACCGTCCGGGTCGACGGTACGGATCCACCCGGCTGGTCCAGATGAGGCGTTTGTGAGCGTACACCCGCGATTCAACCGCACCTGCATCGACCTCGACTTCTGCCCGCCCTGGCCCGACGCAAGACGTGTCACTGCGCGCGTGATGCGGGAAGACTGGGAACAGAGGCGCTGTACAGCCGAGGACACCCGCAGAGCGGCCCTCAAGGCGTATGAGCGCGTCAAGACCGGTCTTGGCTGGCAAGTCTGGGAGATCGTGCTTCCTTCGGAACTTCCTCTTGAAGAGGATAGTGACCCGTCCGATGATGATTCGGGTATGTTCCCGCTATTTCGTTTACCTTCAAAGCTGAGATTGTTTGTCAACAGGGGAAAGCACGATATCCTGGTTCTCCTCCGAGAGCGATTCCTCAGTATAAAGTGCCGGTCACTTTGCTTGAGGGTCTTCTCGACACCTCTCAATCTACTCGAACCTGAAATACCCTATCGGCCCCCTGTTCTCTGCTTACACGGCAGTCCCCGATCCTATCTCCTCTGGTTGGGCTGGTCCCTTGGGTTTGAGCTGCTGTGCGGCTCGCGTCTGCTCTGCTGTTTCGTCTTACGTCGCCGAGCCTGGAACAACTGGCTTGTTCCGTGGAAGCGGCACGGTGTTGAGTACCCGTTGTGAGGAAGTGAGTGCTTTTCAGCTTTGCCCTCCTCCGCGTTGGATGCTAATCAGCGCCTGTCTGATATAGGATGCACCGAAGATGAGCATGTATGATAAACGACGCTTCTTACTGGTTGCAATGATCCATCATGTCTTGACGATTACGATGACGATCACTGCCTTTCGGAGAGGACAGTTGCATACCTTATCTGTTTGATTAGTCTGCATTTGTACAGTTTTGCACGCAATACATTCCCCATTTCTCCATTTACGGAAAGTGCGCAAGCTAGTAAGACTGCTGGGAAAAGAAATCGTGGGGCCGGTCCAGCAGGAAACCGGAAGCCTTGATATGGAAATGTCTTCTGGCACTCAAGCTCTTTTGGGTTATGTTGATGACAGCGTAGAATTACGTGCATTTATACATGAATCTTGTAGTAAGAGGATGTAGTCGGTTGAGAGTAAAGAGTACAGTATGAGAAACCACTACGCATACAGGCAGGCCTAATAGCCCTCTGCGTGCCACAGGAAAAGATACGTCTACAGATCCTGAGATGGCTCAGCACCCTTCTTAGACTAAAACATGGCATCAGGGGCTGTTGGTTCAATTATCTGTGATAAGCGTACCTTGGTCTTGGTAGGGAGCAGTTCGGGCATGATGTGAGGAACGACACCACCCTCAGAGACGATGACGTGACCCAGGAGCTTCGTCAACTCTGTATATCATATCAACATCTATACGCATAAGCAAGATGTCATTGACATACCCTCATCGTTACGGATGGCAAGCTGAAGGTGACGGGGAACGATACGAGCCTTCTTGTTATCGCGGGCACTGTGGACTCGTTAGAACATGCATATATGCGCGTCTGGTGGATGCGTACGCGTTACCAGCAAGTTCCAGCAGCTCAGCAGCCAGGTACTCGAGGACGGCAGCCATGTAGACTGGTAAGACACGGTCAACGCGTAGTCGTGACTCATACTTCGAGTACACATACCGGGAGCACCAGCACCGATACGCTGAGCGTAGTTACCCCTCTTCAACAGCCTGTGGATACGACCAACAGGGAACTGGAGACCAGCCTTGGACGAGCGAGACTGAGTCTTCGCATCAGCCGCAGCGGCACCGGCCTTGCCACCAGCCTTGCCGCCGGCCTTTCCACCTGATTTACCACCAGCAGCAGAAGACATGATGATATCGATATGAGAGTGATTGGTGAAGGATAAGGAAGACGGTAGTGGTAGTGGTAGTGGTGTGAGCCTACGATAGTGGTGTAGGTGTATAGACCGAGTGAGGGTGGGTGATGGTTTGGGGGGAAAGGGGAAAGCTGCGTCGTGCGCGAGAGCGTCGCCCTTTTAAAGGGCGCGGGAGGGTGGGTCGACGCCCAAAGTTGATTGCAGCATCGCACGTGACTTGTGCACGGGAGCAAACGGAGTCAGAGAGCGCTTCCGGGTCTTCTCGCTCCAGGAACCGCTGCGGCCGTTGCAGACCCGCGTGCGCGGAAGCCATTGCTTCTGATTTGAATCCGGGAGGCGCCAGTAAGTGGCTCGGTCATTGCGGTAGCAGCCTCGAGATTCTCGTCACGTCGTGTCTTGACGCTGGCCACGCTGACCTCGTTGTCTTTCTCACTGTCGACCTTTCTCTTCCCCCCTTCGCGAGCGGCGAGCCGCCATCCGCTGAAACCATGGAAGACAGCCTCCACCCATACGGCGTCCGACATGGCGAGGATGGCTGGGAGCACTCATATCCATTCAGCGCAGTGAGCGCCGCGTCATGTCATAGCCTTGATATCGTCGCTGACCCCTTCCTCCCGTCGGCGTTACAGCACCATGCCCTCAACTATTCTGCATTTGGTGTGAATCCAAATATGCTGAACGGATACCACAACCATTCCTCATCGCATTCGCACGCATACTCGCACGCATACCACCAGAATCATGGCCCGCTTGCATACTACTCCCCCGAAGACGTCAAGCCTCAGCATTACTATGTTGACTCACGCACTGGTCAAGCCTTCTCATCGATCACGTCTCCCTCGAGTTCGCGCTCTGTGCACCCACCTTACGCCGCATTGACAACATTCAACGAACAAGTCTATGCGTCAAGGCGGAGGGAACGTGCCGCGGCTGCGGCGCTTGCTGCAGAAGAGGAGGCGTTCTACAAAGCAGCATTTCAGGAGATGGTCTGCTTGCCGGATGATGACGAGGACGAGGCAACGGAGGGTACAGCTGGGCTGAGCGAGGGAGCCAGCAGTACCACAGTGGAGAATAGCCCGAAGTCGGTCCTGGACCATGATGACGAGGTTCAGGGGCTTCGCTCCGCGCTTTCGAGGAGGAGCGAGACCACCGATCGGCAACTTTTGATTGACAAACGATCAATCTCTGCTCAAACCTTGCCTACCCCTGCGACTACCCCTGCTGCCGCCAGTTCCCACCCCGACACATCTGGCGACGCTCCTGTTGTGCCCGTGCTTGCCTCATCGTTATCTGGTCAGCGGCAAGCAGCATCCCTGTCAGCCGTTTCGGCGGGTGACCATGGTATGGAAGCTCTTTCCTCTGCCAGCTCCAGTCATTCAACCGTGTTGGACGTTCGGAGGAAAGGAGACGACGAGCGATCTGAACCTGCCTCTTCGCACGCTGGTGACGACAACGGTTGGTGCTCCCGCATCGCTAGCTTCGAGCCTTGCTCACTCGTCGAAACAGAGCCCCAGAATTCCTCTGCGCCCTCCGTCAAGGAGGAACCAATATCGCCGATCGTGATTGACAAATCTCTCCCGCTTGTCATTGACCTCATTGGATCGACGTCTGCCGAACTCGGGAAGCACGAAGATCTCATACAGAAGCACGGAGATTTGCAGCGCGAGGGTCACCCAGTGAACGGCAGTGATGTGGTGGCAGTGCTCGGTGATGTACCCGCCCAGCGCGAAGGAAGGTGTGAGGCCGAGCTGGGCGGCAGCGCCAAGGAAGGACAGCCCGGGGGTGCGGTTCATCGGGGTAGTCGTATCGACGACATACATGCGGCCGACGAGGACGATTGCCCCCACAGAGATGAACGGGACGAGGACGATGGCGCGGCCTGCAAGGACGAGGGAAAGGGTGCCGGGGACGCGATAGCTACAGAGATCGAGGAGAGGTTCGAGACGCCCGCGCCACCTCCCACACGTTCAGCTGCAGTACATGATCTGCCTGTCGTGCCTCCCGAACAAGGCGAGAGTCCCACTGTGCTGGCTCTCGACATCCCTTCCCCGGCGTCGCAGAAACGAAACGAAGACCGATCCGCAACCCCCGAGCCCTCCACTACTCGTGCAGAACGCGCACCCACTCCCCCACTCCCTCAAGACATCCCAGACCAGCGATCTCCCTCCGCACCGAGGCGAACGCGCGCGGCCTCACTCCATCTCTCCAACGGGGCCCCGGCACGGAGATATTCTGCAGACTCCTCTGGTGGGTATGGAGAACCTGCCGCTACGTCGTCATCCTGCGAGGACTCCGAGACATCGCGCTTGGCAATGCTGGCCGAGGTGGCGCTTGTACACTTGTCACCTCCTGACCGTGTAGAGGAATCTTTATCCTTCGAGCTCGAAACTGTATCCGACGCCAAAGCTGGCGTCTCCGACAAGGACCTTTCGCTGACCCTAGCACTAATCGAGACCGAGGCCAACATGCTGGCATCAGCCGCGGCGTTTGATGCTTCGAAACCGATAGTCGCTGAGACAATAGCGGCACCTGGCGTATCAGAACCCACGACCCCAGTTGTCTCTGTTCTTCCAGGCTCGACTCCATCCTCGCCCTTAACGCCATTATCTGATGAGGACGACCCACTACCCACATCGGAAGCAGCCGTTGAAGATCATCTTGCAGTACCTCCTCCCTCATCTCCCCTCCCCTCCAGTCAAGCGACCAACCGTAGCTTCCAAGCACTCTTCGCGACCTTGCCTTCTTCCTCTCCTTCTACCGCGCGGGCTGCTTACTTCTCCGATGAAGAGTCAAATGACGAGGCTCTCATTGACGAAGAAGACGATGACGAGTCGGGAACAGAGACTCCTGCCGAGGAGAGAACTGTTTTCGTGGACGAAGGTGAAGCGTCTGAAGTTGAGGAGGCTTCGCCCGTCGCGCTGGATATCGTCGAGCTTGTGGATGAAGAAGTGCCTGTGACGATTACTGAAGAAGCAGGTTTGCCAGCCGCTGAAAAAGTTGATTTGTCTGGTGCTCAAGACGCGCCTTCCCTCGCCCTGGAAGAAACGCTTCTTGCCGCGAGCGAAGACGCTACTCTACCTCCTCTTGAACAGGCTTCTCTACCCGTGCTTGAGGAAGCTCCACTGCCCGGCCTTGATGAGGGTCATCTGCGAACGGATGAAGAAACCCCTCTACCTCACGCTGAAGATGTCGCTGTACCTTCAACTGAAAAGTTAGCCTCGTCTGCTGCAGGAGAAGAGCACTCGACTACTGAAGTGGAAGTGCTTGAGCTTGTCATCTTGGAAGAAGATCCCGTGACGGACGTATCAGAAATCGAAACAATCAAGGCGTTGGCGCCAGTTGATGCAGGTCCATCTACCGCTCCTCAGCGAGACGCGCTTCCCGTCCACGAACCCGCGCCGGAAGTGAAGCGAACGAGAATGATTCTCGACTATATCCTGATGCCACCAGTGCCTCCAGAACACCGAAGACGCGTAGCACGTCCTGTTGTGGCGGCCGGACCCTCCTCCAAGGCGATCCCCTCACCAGCCCTCATTGCACCGGTTTCAAACTCCCCAAATCCATTCCTCGCATCATCACCCCTTCCCATCAACGCGAAACCGGTATATCCCCGCATATTGAAGCGTCCCCGTACTTCCACCTCCCCAGTCGAAACACCGACTCGCCCGAAGAAGCGAGTACGCCTTGCATCCCCGCCTCGACGTTCACCCTCGCCATTGCCATTGCCATCGCCATCGCCATCGCTTGCTCTCGTGCCTTCTCCACGGTCAAGTCGAAGACGGGGCTCGTCTCCGATCGAGCACACCACAATGCGTCTCCGTAGCAACGGGCCGCACGACGACATGTCATTTCCGACTAGACACGGACCGAGGACGCGAAACACCCTTCTTCCTCGACCAAAGAAGCGAGAGGGACTCTCTTCCCCTCGAATATCGGCGCCGCCATTACCAGCTGTACCTATTCGTGTGCCCCTAACAGGATCAAAGCGAAAACATGGTTCACCTCCAATGGTCGAGCCCCCATCAAAACGTGCCCGCAGTAATGGTTATCAAGATGAAATGCGGTTTCCGACCATCAGAGATGGGCCGCGAACGCGGAACACTCTGCTTCCTCCGCCACTACCCGTGAAGAAAGAAGTAGAACCAATTATCATTCCTCGGGGATTGGCCAACGGTATCATTGACCTGGTAGACGATGGTTCTGAGGACGAACTGGGTGTGTGGGAAGATGTGGAAATTACCTTCGTTGGCCGGACCTTGTCGAGTCCGGCACGCCCGCCAGTGAAACGAGCCAGCGGCATTAGTCCGCTGTGGCGATCAGCTGTCCAATTGCCGGCGAGGAGGCTTTACGAAACGAGCAGGAGAAACAAGGCTCCGATTGAACACCGGTTGGTGTCCGATGATGATGATGACGTTGATGATGACCACGGCAGGGACAAGCGGAGCGATGTTGCGGCGAAGGAGGCTCAGGATGAGGCAGTAGAGGAAGCTTCGCAAGAGTCGGACCGCGACCCAGCGCCTTACCCGTCACGGCACGGACGGGGCCGTGAGGTGTCGCGATTACCTAGGTAATTGTTCCGTAATGCACTTCCGATGTGGGTGGGACTGACGAGCTCCCTGTAGTCGAGTGGGTGTTTCGAAGACTGCGGAACGCCGACCGATCAGAGGTTCTCGTGGAGGCCGGCAGCCGAGGAGCGACTGGTGGTGAGGTGAACGTTGAGAGGATGACGTGGGCATGTACCCTTTGGCCGAATTCAGCGCGCGCTTAGACGGGATTGATGGACCTTGTAAAGATACTTGTTCAAGTCTGGGTCTGATGATATATGCGCTGTGCATGCCGCTTACGCCTTTGCAATCTGTATTGTGCCAACCGAGCGCTACTGTATTCCTAGAAGCATTTCTTACGGGCCTGTTAATGATACTTTGGTTCTTATGTTTATGGCTGAGTGGTGAGATGGTTAACAACTAGATGATTTGCAAAGGTGGCTACATGCGTTTTGATGCGAGTTGTGCGATGGAGTTCTACCTATACTGGCGTTCACGCTTAGTAGGGCGCAGCGGCGGCCTGGCAGGCCTTAAGCTGGTCCAGATACCAAGTGCAGGTCTGGATATCGCCGACCTCGAGGCAACGGGTGAGTTCTGCAGGAAGACATCAGCACCTGCCGCGAGCGAAGGATCAACACCACACGCACCCTTGGCCGGGATCTCGCAAGACCTGCCCATCTGGTTCGCCTGCTGCTGGGGAACGGGCTGCGCCTGCTCAACGGGTGCGGCCTCGGAGCTGCCGCCGAAGAGCATGCTCGACAGGCCATGGCCGATGGTCGAGCCGATGGCGACGGAACCGGCGGTAGCCGCCATCTGGGCCTGGATTACGAACGTGGGTCACAACGGATGATGGATGCTGGAGGAACGGAGGGGACGCACCATCATGCCAGGCTGCTTGGGCTGGCCTGCCTGGCCTTGCGCACCGTACGCGGGGGAAGGTGCGTGCGCGGGCGGGTAGGCCGCGGTGTGGGCACCGCGCTGCTGCTGAGAGGAAGGAGCAGCACGGGGAGCAGCACGGGGGGCGCTAGGGCGGGAGCCACGAGACGAGCGCTGTGATGTGGTCAGTACACTGATAGGAGGAGAATGGGCGCGAGACATACAGCCATTATTAAGTAGATTGCGGTGGGAAAAGTGGACGACGAGGACAACGAGGGATAACGAGTGAGAGATGGGTGAGCGAGGTTCTCGAACGAACAGGTTCTTACAGCGCGGATGAAGCAAAAGTCCGCCGGCAAGGGACACGCCACCGAAGCCGCGCAGACCCGCACGTTCCTGACCGAATGCGGATGTGAGAACGTATTTCCTACATAGAGCTAAAAATGATGCCAGTGGACATCTAGGTGCTCCGTGGCGCAATTGGTTAGCGCGTCTGACTGTTAAATTAGAACGGAATCAGGAGGTTGAGAGTTCAAGCCTCTCCGGAGCAGAAATTTTGAGATTTCGGTCCCCTTCGATGTGGGCGTTTTCGTTCCATTTTTCTAATCCGGACGGCACCACAAAAGGATGAACCGCACCCCTCGTTTACTCTTTTGCCTGTGGATTCAAGCCAGAATAGCAACAAAAACATCTTCTCACGTGCCATTTCACCGGCATTACAGAGTTTTCTCAGCATACCCCACTCATGTCTGATTTGGGGCGGCGGGGGGAGGGTAGCTGCAAACTGCTACGTTTGACATTGAAGGAATTCATAACGAGTACCGTGCAGACTGTTAAAGCGTCCCATAGCATTTAGAGGTCAGAAGTTCAAGGAAGATATGGGCAGAGCAGAACTTGGGAATTGGGGCTTGGCCATCCACCAGGACGAGTGGGGTTACCTTCGAGTCAGTTGCTATAGAACCCTCTCAGTCTTGATTCACACAAACACGCCGTTGGCCAACATACCTGCGTCCCTGTCGTCAAAAGACATAGATAACGGCATGGTCCTCAACTGGGACAGCTCTAACGGTGTTACCTTGACGTCTCCACCACACCTGATGGCGGGCTAGCTCCTCTCCGTGGCCAAGGATGCTCATGAGTACGTCAGGATGCTCATCGATGATTGGGCCCAGTAAGCGGTCCATAAGCATAGAAATCCATAGATCGGTGGTGTCGTAGTCAAAGTCAAAAACTTCGTGGTCATGCATGGCACCGAGGTAGTAGACAACCCGTTCGGGACTTCGAAGCAGGGCGAATCGCACCATTGCGGCGAGCGAGCCACCGCCGCGAAACCAAGTGCCGTTGCCGACTGACATGTCGGTCATGGTGGTGCCATTACGGAAAAAGGTGAAATGACCGGCAGGACGTAGATGTAGATACAGCGCGTATTCGTAGTTGATCGTCGCGCTTTCCATGGGCTCGGTGGGATCGACGTCATGGGGAATGACCACGAGATAAACGCAGTTCGTGACTAGGCTGTTCATGGCGATGGATGCGACTTGAAGATACCTGCTGGAAGATTCCCGCGTGAGATCCGTACGAGTGGGCACATCGTGCGTGTATGCGGGCACCGTCGCCTATATATATGTGTGCAAGACAGGGGTTACACGGCCATTAAACAGGGGTTAAACAGGACTTACACTTTAGACTCGAGCCTGCAGAAACACGCTTAAGACCGCAGATGGGGCCAGGGCCCGGAGGATGCTGTAGACTAAAGCGTGGCGAACATGTGTATAAGACCGCAGAGCGCACATCTACCCGTGCCTTGGAGAGATTCAATAGCTCCGCGGCAATTCGTGCAACGGCAGTTGCACTGCAGTCAACAATACCTCTTTCCCCTCGTTTATTTGCGTCCTTACGACTTCTAGAACCCCATCTACTGGCACCAATGCTGCCGGGCAAGAGACGAGAAGCTTGCCTCATGGCAGTGGTCTTTGGTCACCTCGTCGACTATGAGCGGGATTTGACGACGTGGAAGGGATCATGGAAGGTGAGAAAAGAGCAGCGGGGTAGTGCGCGACGAATGAGCATCGTCCATGTCTAATAGTATCGACTGGTGAACACATCTCCACCCAGGGGGAATCGAACAAAGGTAGGTGTTCAAGCTTCTCCGGAGCGGGACTGTTGAGATTTGGGTGCCCCTCCCCTTACACCTTTTCGTTTTTGTTTCCTTTTCCTTTTGGACGGGGCCACAAGTGGGTGGTCCACACCGCGCGTGTTTGGCATTTCAAAACCAGTGTGGACTTAAGCCAGAATGACAGCCGAAACTCATCTCTGGTGCCATTCACCGACTCACATCGAACAGGGTTGGCATTGGAGAACTGTCTAAGTCCGGGGGTCGGGGGGCCGGGGGCTACGGATTGCGAGGTACGGGGCAGACCTTTGAATAGTGCCATAGCGTTGATTGTATACAGAAGGTAAAAAAATCAAGGACTACATGGGCAGAGCAGAAGTTGGGTGTTTGGGGTGTTGGGCCTCCACCATTGGCCGAGGCGACCGGGCCACCTTCGAGATAGCTGCTATACTGTAGAACTCTCTCAGTCTCCCATACACACAAACACACCATGGCACAACATACCTGCTTCCCTGTCATCAGGAGGCCTGATAGACATAGTCGTGGTCCACAACTGGAACAGCTCCAATGGGTACACCATGCCGTTTCAACCACACTTCGCTGCGGGCCCGATCCTCCCCATCGACAAGAATGTCCAGGATTACCTCCTCGCTGTCCCTAATGAACCCATACTCCTGCAAAGCAAAGAACAGCCCGGTGATCCATTCTTTGGGGGTCGAGTGTTTATGGCCTTCAGCTTGATACTGACGAAGGAGATGGACGTATCGAGCGTGCTGTGCTGGAGGAAGACTGGCGATTCGCAGCATTATTCCCAGCACTCCAGAGCCGCGAAAAAGGAATCCGTCAGCGTGTGGCGACACAGTGGTGCCATTCCTGAGCCAGGTGAAAAGACCGGAAGAAGGTAGATGTAGATACATCCCGTATTCGAGCGTCACGTTTTCCAGCGGCTGGGCGGGATCGTTTTCATGGGGAATGACGACGAGATAAAGGCTGTCCGTGACCAAGCTGTTCGTGGACATGGCTGCGACTTGAAGATACCCGCTGGAAGATACCTGCGTAAGATCGGTATGAAGGGGCACATCGTGCATGTATGAGGGCACCGTCTCTTTTATATATGTGTGCAAGACAGAGGTTAGACGGCCATTAAGGTTAGATAGAACTTACACTTTAGGCTCAAGCCGGCGGATACATGCTTAGGACCGCAGATGAGGTTTGAGGTCGGAGGACACTTTAGACTCAAGCACTGCGGACACGTGTATAAAACCGCAGAGTGCACGTCTCCCAGTGCCTTGGAGAGATTCGATATCTCTACGGCGACTCCTGCAATGGCAATTGCTCTGCAGTCAACAAGACCTCTTTCCCCTCATGCACTTGCGTCCTCACGATTTCTAGAACCCATCTAATGGCATTAATGCTGCCGGGCAAGAGACAAGAAGCTTGCCTCATGGCAGTGGGTTTTTGTCACCTCGTCGACTATGAGCGGGATTTGACGACGTGGAAGGGATCATGGAAGGAGAGAAAAGAGCAGCGGAATAGTGCGCGACGAATGAGCATCGTCCATGTCGAATAGGATCGACTGCCGAATACGTCTCGACCCGGCGGAATCGGCCAAAGTTTTCGCGTTGCATTTTTACGCGACAATATCAAGGAAGGTATGGGCAGACAATAACTTGGGAGTTGGAGCTTGACTATTCACCAGGACGAGTGGGGCCACCTTCGAGACAGTTGGCTATAGAACCCTCTCAGTCTTGATGGACACAAACACGCTGTCGGGTAACATACCTGCGTCCTTGTCTCAAAAGGCCTGATGGACATACCCATGGTCCTCAACTGGAACAGCTCTAACAGCGTAACCTTGACGTCTCAACCACACCTGCTGGCGGGCCAGATGCTGTCCATGGCTGAGGATGTCCAGGAGTAGGGCAGGATGACCATCGATGATTTCAGGGGGTTCCTGTAAGCGGGGCATAAGCATACAAATCCATTCATCGGGGTTATCGTAGGATTCTTCAAGTTCTCGGTGGTCACGGATGAGATCGAGGTATTGAGCAATCCGTTCGGTACTTCGAAGACGAACAAATCGCACCATTCCGGCGAGCACTCCAGAGCCGCGAAATCGATTACCGTTGTCGGTTGATACCTCGGTCATGGTGGAGCCATTGCAGAACCAGGTGAAATGACCGGCAGAAGGCAGATGCAGATACATGCCGTATTCGAGCGTCACGCTTTCCAGCGGCTGGGTGGGATCGGTGTCATGGGGAATGACGATGAGATAGACGCTGTTCGTGACAAGACTGTTCGTGGACATGGCTGCGACTTGAAGATGCCTGCTGGTAGATGCCCGCGGAAGATCCGTATGAATGGGCACATCATGCGTGAATGCGGGCACCTTCGCCTTCATCTATGCGGGCAAGACAGGGGTTAGACGGCAATTAGGTTAGACAGAACTTACACTTTAGGCTCAAGCCAGCGGATACATGCGTAAGACCGCAGATGAGGTTTTGTTTGAGGTCGGAGAACACTTTGGACTCAAGCACTGCGGAGACGTGTATTAGAACGCAGAGCGCGCATCTACCAGTGTCTTGGATCGGGTCGATATCTCCACGGCAATTGCACCACCACATTCAACGATACCTCTTCCCCTTGTTTGATGGCATCGAGGTTAAAATTTATGAAGACGCCTCGAACGGTTTCAATGCTGCCGGACAAGTACAAGGACGAGAAGCTTAGCCTGATGGCGGTGGATTCTTGTCACCTCTTCAACTTCGACTGAGGTTGGAGCATGCGAACCGGACCATGGAAGGAGAGAGAAGAACAGCCGGGTAGTGCGAGACGAATAAGCATCGCCCATCGAATAGGATCGGCTGCCGAACACGTGGCCTTGTCGCAAGTTCCGATATGTCTCGGGGCAGGTCGCGGGCCTGCAGCTGCGAGGCACGGAGAGATCTCGATTGACAGCCTATGGAAGGTGTAGCCGATGCTGACGCGGCCTTGACGAATGCCGTTCAGGATATTGTACCCCAGGAGTAAGGAAACAATCGCCTCGTGGTGGGAAGCAGGAACAGAAGCAGCTCCGATGCGGGGGATCCGTGCGCGGCATATTTATGGCAAGCTTCGAATTCGCCGGCCGATCTTCTCGCTGGCCGATCTCAGCGCCGCGCGTCCAGTCGCGCACGTTGGCGGGTCGTGTGCGAGGCGCAGCAGGCCCGAGGCGCATACGCCAGGGTTCGCATCAACACAGGAAGACGAGGGTAGAGGCTCAAACTTTCCGCTAGCTCGGCGGGCGTGGGGTGTAGGTTCGCGCCCGCCAGCCCGCAAGGTTTGTGCCACAACGCATTCTGTGCCGAATATATGCGCAAGATTTGTCGATAGCATAAATACAAGAAAGCTTGTGAGAGGGTTGCTGTGCGTGCTGCGACGGGGAGGTACCTCACTACGCAGTGGAGGACCAGCCCCCCTAATTTTGGCGTATGTAATAAAGTTATGCGATAAGCAAGTGGACCGCCGGGCGAATGAATGACGACCCGTTGTTCTTCCGTGACCGGCGCCTCGTGCGGCCTGGGCCGCTGGAGGGCGCGCACAGCAAAGGAAGCGTGGTCAAGCAGCGCGCCGACAAGGGGAATTTGGGGGCCGACGTCACCCGCTCCCCCCCTGCAACCCGCACGCTACGCACACCACAAACATGCTGCGTATTACCTGACACTGATACTACTTGAACCCCAATATCCCCTCCTTATCCTTTCCCCTCTTTGACCCCAACTCTTTCCCCGGTTGTCAGCAGCCAAACCCCAACAATGGCACCCAAACCGTCAACAGACGAGACAACACCGCTCCTCCCCACCGAGCCCGTCCAGGCTGTCCTGGACGGCTCCGGCGCAGACCTCGTCAAGAAGGGCAACAAGTTCTGGTATGTCATCCCCGTCATCGCGGGCGCATGCCTCGCCACTCATGTACGTGTACCCCTTATCCTGCCTCTGACAGTGAACTCAACATGGCTGTAGTTACCGACGACAACAACCCTCGCAATCATCCGTATCATCATCTGCCGGCGATGGTATGAGCTCCACGAACCCGACGCGCTCCCCATGGGCCACACGCCCACCGAGCTCATGTGCGAGATACCCTCCGTCGTGACCGCATATACCGTGGCCATCACCATCATGGGTGTCGTGGACGCATTCGCAGGTAAGCGCAGTCGGCTTATCTCTCTTCAATGTGCCGCTGATACGGTCCGCAGCAATGATCTCCTTTGGCCTCATCAACCTCTTCGTGAAGAAGTACGGTCGCAAGCCCGTGTTTATCACCATGACTTCTGTCGCGTGCACCGGCTTCTCCTTATTCCTGCTAGCCCTCAACGTCCCCGGCACCCTCTCCCTCGTTCTTGCAGGCCTCGCCATCGTCCTCGTCGCGTTCGCGTCTGTGGGGGCAATCGTCCTCGTCGGGCGAATGTATGTCGTCGATACGACTACCCCGATGAACCGCACCTCCGGGCTGTCCTTCCTTGGCGCTGCCTGCCAGCTCGGCCTCACACCCTCCTTCGCGCTGGGCGGGTACATCACCGAGCACTACCACCACATCACCGCCGTGTACTGGGTGACCCTCGCGCTGCAGATCTCCGTGCTTCTGTACGAGATCTTCGTGCTTCCCGAGTCGTACGTGCTCGAGGAGCGGCAGGAAGCGATCGAGGAGATGCAGCACGTGATCGATGAGGACCTGCCGGACGACGGGAAGGCCGGGCTGAAGCACACGCTCAAGCTGGCCATCCGGCCCATCTTCTCCATCCTCGAGCCGCTTCTCGTGCTCGTGTCCAAGATCCCCGGCGGGACAGGCAGGGACTACTACCTGCTTATCGCAGGCGGCGGCGCCTTCCTCTGGTACCTCGGCACACACTATCTCGGCCTAGCAATCATGATGCGGCTGATCAACGAATTCCACTCGCCGCCGGATCAGAACGGGATCGGTATGTCTCTCCTCATGGGCGGCAAGGGGCTGTTCCTCGTCTTCATCTTCCCCTCTGTGATCAAGTACGGCCGCCTCTTCTACGCCAAGTATGCCCTCAGGAAGGGCATGTCCCTGACGCTGCAAGAGATCGCGAGGCGAACGGACACAGTGCTCATCATCGTCTCGTACATCATCGACGCCTCCTTCATCGCCATGATTGGGTTCTCGAAGACGAGGACGGGCGTGTTTGCCTGTGCGTGCTCGCTCTTCTCCTCCACACGGACTTCAGCTAACTATATGCGCAGGCGCCATCCTGATGGGCTTCGGCGCTGGCGGGCACATCGCACTCAACAGCCTGCTCGTCTCCTCCGTCCACCACGCGCAGAGCGACGAGATCCTGTCCGCAAACGCGATGCTCGAGTCTGTCGGGCAGGTGCTCTCCCCCATCGTGCTCGGCAGCATCCTCAGCGCGACGATCAACACCTTCCCTGGGCTGATGTTTTACGTCTCTACAGTACGCGTTTCATTTCCCAGCTACAGGGTGATTGGCCCTAACGATCCATACAGGGCATCTGCCTCCTCTCGGCAACATGCATCGTCATCTTCCGCACAGTGGACAAGCCCCAGAGGCGCATCCACGGCGACCAGCACATTCATTACCCGCCTCCGACCGGAGAGGCATAGATCATTCCCCCCAACTTTTACCTCTATCTTACGTCTCACGTCTTACGTCTAGCCTCTAACCTCGGATCCCTAATCTGGAGCATCTCGTCAGAAGCATATCTTGTTGTTTCACTACTTATCACCCCCACTCGTTATTCTCAATATCTTCTATTCCAGGTCAGCCTTTATATCAAACGCAGAACGCTAGAACAAGGCTTGTTGTACATGTTGTACCATGTAGTGTATGAACAAATAATGGGAAATTACGTGACAAATACCTCATCAGCGACGCGCTCCATGGCGTCTCATGGCGATATCTGCACCGCGGGAGGAGTGTGGAGCGAAGCACAGCTGATCAGGAGTGGGGAAATGATGGAGTGGCTACGGGCAAATGATGCGGTGGGGCGCCACATTCCGCCGACCGGCACCGACCCTGCCGACGCCCGCTCCGCAGAGCCTCCAAATTACCCCAGAAGCACGCCTTCTTTCTTTGGCAAGCTCTACTATTTCGAGGTCCGAAGTCGGTCTTCGTCAGCTGGTGGACAGAGGGATAAGAGCGGTTTCCTTGCATGTTTCATTCAGGGCAGACTTCGGCCGAAGCGCGCTGAGGTGCCGGAATTTGGCCGCGGCCAGGCACGCTCGTATCAACCCGGTAGAAAGGGCAGAATCGCCCGTCCTTCCCGGTCCTTCGGCCCGTACCTTATGACTCGATTCGCCTTCGGAGAAATCCCATGTCTGAACAGTAACCGCCCTGACCTCGTAGGATCAGTCTGCGCTCGCCCGCCGCTGGTCGGCCATCCCATGCGTTCGGAACTGGCGGAGGTCTCGCGTCAATCATGCACTGATGCCCAAACGAACCTGTGATTATACCATGAATATTTACCAAAGAGAATATGACAGGCGAGCTAACATGGATTTGAGTCTGAAATGGCGGCCCCGCAGGCTCGACGATAGAGTGGTTCAAACTTCAAAGTTGGTGCTACTGTAACTCACCAATCTTCCACGGCTTCTTCAAATGAAAGGAATTTTTTAGGACCTCCACCCCGACAAACCCCTGCGGATACTCTCATGTTGTATCTGTCCCTGTCGTTATGCTCGGGCACCGCGAGTCGAATAACCGAAACGAACACCTCGGAGTGGTCCCAGCGCGCACAGACGTAGTCCCAGTACGGAGGCATCCAACCGGCGGTTTCCCAGTCGATCAACACGGAAAGTCTCCCATCACAAATCATGATGTTGTCGGGCGAAAGGCCTCCATGGCTGAATACAGGCTGTGCACCTTCGAAATTTGTAAATATCGACTGTACCCGCGGCTGCATAACGGGCCAGTGTCGTCCCATGCGGTCACGTAGCCATGCATGAAACGAGCCGATGTCCTCGAACGTTGGTAGATCAAAATGGTTGCCAGTGTAGAGTGGTGCATCCAGCTCCCCACCCGCAGAACTGCAGACACCGTATTTGTGCGGATTCGGTATCTTGTGCATGTCGGCCATAGTCGCGAAGCTCGAGGCCGATCGTAGTGATCTGCTCCGGTGCCAATGTGTGCTCGACATCCATAAGAAGTTTCCCTCGAGCGGCCGTCATGAGAAGAACGGCAACCGTAACAGGTTCACCTGGACTTGAAGTGGGGAGTGTGTGCGGGAGGTAGTCTAAGGCGTTGGAAGAATGGAGCTTCGTGTGCCGTCGAAGAAGTACCATCCCTTGAGGTTCGCTGGCTTTGATATGTCCGTATTTGAGGTAAATCCCGGGCAGAACGCGGTGCACTCGCGTAGTCATAGATCGGGGATGAATCTTGTCGGCGGCCCACCATATGAAGCGATATACTGTAGAGTGAGTCGGAGTCGGGTTGGAAACGCGAGCCAGAGTCTGCCGAGGATGGGGACATGTCTTCACATGTCAGTGGCCCATCGAAACGTCGCTGCGGCAGCTGCCATGACCTTTGACCGGGACGGTAGATAAGACGAGGGCTGGTTCAATGCCGAGACACAACACAGTCTACAGCAAAGTGTCTATCATAGGATAGAGGAGGGAGGTCTATATGAGACGTGACCCCATTGAGTCGCCGCCAAAACGTGTGACCAACGATATTTCTGTCTCCGGACCAGCCAGCTGTGCGTCTTAAGCGTATCTACGGAGTATGCTGCTGATACTGAAGCTCAATGAGAATATGCAGTGTGTAACCGATCTCCATCTCGGCTCCAGCCACTGACTCGCCGCGTGTCCTGC